>DF365743.1:0-25016 GCA_000787875.1 Solanum virginianum
AGAAGTGCTTGGGAGAGCCATAATTGGTTGTGCCCGTTGAGAGTATTGGAGTGAGAGACAACCTGAGTTATGAGGAGATTCCTATCCAAATCCTTGATCATTAGGTTTAAAAGTTAAGAACCAAAGAGGTTGCATCAGTCAAAGTATTGTAGAGGAACCAATTGGTAGGAGAAGCTACTTGGGAGGCGGAGGAGGACGTGAAGGCCAAATATCCTCATTTTTTCCTTCCAACTGATGGTGAGAGAGTTGATGGTAAGTATCTTCCTCTAAATTCTTAAATTTCCATTCCTTAAGTCATTCTTTCATCCTCATATGATAGACGATAGAGTTCTAGAGTTCTTGATGTGATTTGTTGATTGTTTGATTGCTTTACTTGTTAAATTTCTTGATTGGTTGATTGCATGAGTAAGATGAGAGCTAGTTGACTGTTAGAGCCCATAGGGAATTTCGTGCCTTGACCTAAATTCCTACCTTTCTCTTCATTCGAGGACGAATGATCCCAAGCTGGAGATAATGTAACACCCCTTAATTTCCTTCTATCTGATCTGGTTGGGTGCGTGAGAAGATTACTGACAAAATGACTGAGGAAAACTGTAGAAGAAAATTTATGAGAGAGGTTTATGAGTCTTAGAGAGGATTACGACTCGTAGACTATAGTTTCATATGAAATTCCAGTGTTTCAGACTGCAAGGTTATCTTTTTTATGAGAAAGAGCTTACAACTCATAAGCATCATTACGATTCGTAAGATGAGGTTTCGTACCAAATTTCAGTGACTCAAGTGTCAATGTCCTTTAGTTTACAAGATGAATTTATGACTCATAGAGAGGGATTTCATAGTAAATTACAACAACTTAGATTTTTGGGACTTTCAGTCTACGAGAGGTGTCTACAACTCTTAGAGTACTCTATGTCTCATAGACAGGGTCTTGTAGACCCAATCAACAGTTTTAGTAAGGGGAATTTTTGTCCATTCCACTACTTATTCCATTAAACCTTAGACGTTTTTAGCTTGAATAAAGCATGAAAAAATAACCCTAAGGGAATTATTTTATTTTCCCCACACTTGGGTTTTCTTAAGAGCAAGAGGAGGGGAGAAAAAGCTAGGGTTTTCAATTCAAGAGCAAGAATTAATCAAGGTTTGATTGTTTCTTCAATTCCCAAGTATGTAAGGCTTACCAAAGAGTGAAATTCCTTTCTACACATGTTCCTTCATTATCTTGAGTCAAGATTTGAGAAGAGTTGAGGTATGAGAAAATTCCATTATTTTAATACTATATCCTTTCATTCACCATGAGGTCTTATTTTACTACATGAGATAATGGTTATATTGTATGAGTATTGATATGAGTTTTACATATGTATTTCATACCTGCTAGCATGAACCCTAAATTGCATAATTTATGAAATTCCGTGTATATTAATGAGATTGAGGTTGAGGTTGAGTATATGAGTTGAGAAGCTTGAGTATGATTGAGCATGAGAAGCGTGTTGCAGTAAATTCCATGTATCACTTAAATATGATTATTTTGCTTGCATATCATAATGAGTCAAATTGAGTGAGTTTAAATTACCGTACGGAGTTTGAGTCAGGTTTGATTTCTTGCATTGATTGATTGAGATGATGCAAAACTGAGTTGAGTTGAGCATTGAGAATTGAGTTGATTGATTGAGTATTGAGTTTGAGTTGATTGATTGAGTACTAAGGATTGAGTTGATTGATGAGTTGAGCATGTTTTAGTCTTGGGAGGAGTATTGAGCACCGAGCAGGTAACGAGTTAACTTCTACTTTAACCCACAAAACTATGTTTCCAGTGTAGGATAGTCGTTATAGCTAGCCTGGCAACTCTTGTCCCGCAAGTGGATATTTATTTTGGATCCATAAGAGAGTTAATCATGTTTTTTCGTGGAAAATTAAGGGCGAACGTGGCAACGATGTTGATTTATTGTACAACATCATAATTTATGGTAGGGTGAAGAGTATGTCGGTTAGAGAAACTCCCAAGCAATACTAATTGAACATGAGATTTTAAATTGAGCCTATTTTTACGAGCATGATTTTATTATAAAACTTGCATATCCTTAGTTGAGCATGATTTGCTGAGTCGAGATAAGTGAGTCGAGCTTTACTTTTCTTGAGCTATTTTACGTATCAGTATATTCTATGTACTGACATTCATATGGACCTGGATCATTTTATGATATAGATACAAGTGATAAGGATTTCAGGCCGCACATCATTGAGGTCCAGATCACTACACTTTCCAAGTTTGGTGAGCCCTCCTTGCATTCCAGAGGAGCCCTTTGTTTTCCTTGTTGATCCAGTATTTTTATTTTCTTTGATGTGAGGTGTGCATGGCCTGTCATGACACTATTGTAAGTTGTTAAGTAGAGGCTTCATAGATAGTTTAGTAGAGGGCTTTGAGGAGTCCTATGTATCTAAACTATTTTTATTGAAACTATGATACAGTGGAGCTATGCATGTTATTTATTTTCTCGCAAATGATGACTTTATATTTGAGTTATTCTTCTGCTGTCGAATCGATATGATGATGAGGCCAAGTGGTTCACTAGGGGGTTAGCAATAGTCTTTGAGTGCCGGCCACACTAAGGGTACCCTCTTTGGGTGTGACAGGTAGTTAATCTCGTCTTCAGCTCTTGGAAGCTCTTCTCACACTTGTCAGACCATTGAAACTTGACCTTTGTCTGTGTCAATTTGGTCAAATGTGTAGATAGGGAAGAAAACCCCTCAACAAACCTCCAATAATCGCCAACCAATCCTAGAAAACTCCTTATCTCAGTTGGTGAGGTTAGTCTAGGCCAATTCTTGACCGCCTCAATCTTTTGAGCATCCACTCGAATGCCATCCCCTGAAATTATATGGCCCAAGAAATCCACCAATTTGAGCCAAAACTCACACTTGGAAAATTTTGCATATAACTCATTATCTCTGAGCGTCTGTGAAGCAATCCTGAGGTGATTGACATGATCCTCCTCATCTCTTGAATACACCAAAATATCATCAATGAACACGATCATGAATGTTGCTTCCCTAGCACACGCAAGTGTACGAGTCAACCCAAGTAATATAGTGGCTCTTTTTAGAAGCCAGATATCGAACCCAAAGGACTTGTCACTTAATTATTTACTAAGTTATACTAATTCTAATTATTTATTTAAATAGTGAACAATTAACCAAAAGAGATATTTTTACACAATCAATGAATGAATTGATCTAAGATTATGGTTTAGCTAATAATCTTGTTTAGCCTCTATTTCATCAAATTATTTGATTATCTAGTTGCTGATTCACAGGGTTAAAATTACCTGAACAGGGTTGCACGCCTCTACCGGCCTACCTTTATTGACTCAACAAAAGGCTACAGGTTTAAGGTTAAAATTACCTGAACAGGGTTACACACCTCTGCCGGCCTACCGTTATTGACTACCTAACTACATCGTTGAGCGGGGATAGACAGACCAATAAAAATGCATCAATGTTATCTTCCCGTATTATGAACCGAACGAGGTGTAAGGGTAGTTGCCATAGGTCTCCCTTACACAAATCAACCTAGTTTCCTAGTCGAACAAGCTCCCTATACTACTGAGTTCTATCCACTCCAACATCTCTCAAATTCAAAGTGAACAACTAATTTACCCCTTAGTTGATCATGCTAAGAAGTATGGATAAAAGTAATATAAGAACAACTAATATGATGAACAAATATTTTGAATTAACAATGACTAAACAATCATCTTATTAGCTACCATAATCTTAGAACGAGAAGTTTAACTCCACATAGACATGAAGAAATTACCACAAATCATTCAAAGATAAATGTAAAAATAAATAATAATGAAGAAGAAAAGATGAAACCAAAGTTCTCCGACCTCCATGGCGGCTCCTATTTCTCTCTAGGTCAAAAGTTATATAAAACCTAATTTTATGGAATATTTATAGGTGTAGGAATAAACTCAAATAAAATAATTGAGTCCAAAACAAATTGAAAAACACAAAATCAGAAGGAAATTGGATCTTCATCCGTGCATTGTTGCTGCCGACTCAATAATTCCTTGCTGACACGTGGCAGGTTCCATCCAAATTGCAATTGACTTGCAATTTTGCTAACTTCCCGTATACTTGTATGATATATATATATATATATATATATATATATATATATATATATATATATACACACACACACAATTTAATCCATTAAGATGCCTGCTTGATTTTTCTTCTCTAATCTTTTTTTTAAAAATTGTTTGAGCTCTAAATCTCTTTATTTTTGCGCCAATTTAATCCTACAAAATACAAAATTTAGCACAATCCATAAAATTTATGCTAAAAAAGAATAAATAAAAGTATTAAATATGAGGTAAATAATGACTAAAAATAAGTACTTCTGGCCCAACATCAATGAACATGTCCAGATATTGTCTGAATACTCAGTTCATCATATGCATAAAGGCTGCAGTTGCATTTGTCAGCCCAAATGACATCACAAGACTCAAAGTGGCCATATGGGATTTGAAAATCCATCTTCGGGATGTCACATTCTCTCACTTTCAATTGATGATAGCATGATCTAAGGTCTATCTTGGAGAAAATAGTAGCACCCTGAAGTTGGTCAAACTAGCCATCGATCCTCGAAAGGGGGTACTTATTCTTGATTGTCACCTTATTCAAATGATGGTAGTCAATACACATCCTCAGGAAACCATATTTCTTTTGTACAAACAAGACCAGAGCACCCCAGGGAGAGACACTTGGCCTTATAAATCCTTTCTCTAATAAATCCCTCAACTGCTCTTTCAACTCTTTCAACTCTGCAGGGGATGTTCTCCCTATCAGGAGGGACTCCAGCAGATCCTCAGAAAACACATCAGGAAGCTCACTCACAATCGGGACAGACTTAAGAGTAGGAGACTCAACATCATCAAACTTGACTCGCACAAGGTGGTAGATATATCCCTTAGAGATCAGTCTTTGGGCCTTGAGGTAAGAAATAAAGTTACCCTTTGGCACACCAGAATTCCCTTCCATTCAATAACAGGCTCATTCGGAAACTAGAATTTAACAGTCCAGGTTTGGCAATCAACATATAGTAGGCGTGAAGCCAGTTCATACCAAGGATCACATCAAAATTGACCATCTCTAACTTAATAAAATCAACAAGAGTATCCCTATGGTTAATGAATAATATATAATCTCTATAGATTCTCTTAGCTCAAATAAACTCACCAAGAGGAGTGGAACAAAAAATGGCTCAAGTAAGCACTCAGGAAGAATCTCAAATCTACTCGCCATATAAGCATCACAAAAGAACAAGTTGCACCCGAATTAAGTAAAACATAACAAGAAAAGGTAAAGACTCGAAGCATACCCGTCATAATATCTGGTGCAACCTCTTGGTCTTGTCGATTCCCTATCGCATACAAATATTTTGTCCCATCACCTACCTTTGGTGCAATACCTTTCTGGTTAACCCTTGTTGGTGGCGCTGTGGCAGAAGTCTGGCCTTATTTACCCATATCAGATACTCCCTCTGAAAATGGCCCAGTTGGCCACATTTACAGCAGTCATTCCCTCCTTCTCTACATTTTTCCAGATGCATCATGCCATATTTCCCATAAGATGGCTTCCCTTTAGAGCCAAGAGTTACACTTGCTTGAGATTGTGCACCCTGTGCTCTAAATTTTGGCTAACCTTGGGACTTATGATCATACCTGTGGCTCGGGGTTAGTACACTGGCTGAAGATGGTGCATAACTAGAGGACCTCTTCTGGAAGTAGGACTTATCTCCCTTACCCTGCTTGATCTGATTGGGCTTAGGCCCTGCTGATCTGGTCTTCTTACTCAAATGCTCCTCTCTATCTTTGTTCTTATCTTCCTCAGTCTGCTGGGCATAAACCATCATCCTCTAGATATTCATACCTGGGGTCAGCAATGCCATCTTGCACTCCCTCCTCACCTGTCTACCCAGCGCAGACACAAATTTCCTCATCCTCTATGACATACCTAGATAGTTAGATGAATTTCAGGCTGTATTCTTTAATAGTCATCCCCTCTTTTTCAGATTCACAAACTTCTCAACCTTTACCTCTCTCAACTCCTGAGGGAAGAAGTGATCGAGGAAGGCACTCTCGAACTCATCCCAAGTAGCGAGCTCAACATCATCACCTTGAATCTCTTCCTACTGATTGTACCAAACATTAGCCACATCCTTGACCTAATAGAAAGCAACCTCAACTCCCGCTGTCTCGGTCACATGCATAGTTTTCAGCACCTTCTAGACCTAAAGTTCTGAGGGTCCTCCTCAACCTTTGACTCCGTGAATACAGGTGGGTTCATCCTCAAAAAATCTCTTAGTGTGGTGGCAGCCATTGGCTCATGGGAGCTAGAACTAGGAGTCTATGAGCGCTAGTTCCCGCTTTGGGCAGCCACCAATTATGTGAGCATGGTGATAGCTCCTACGAAGTTAGACTCTGTAGTATGAGTAGGTGGAGCAGTAGGTGTCACAGGAACACCGGTGGTTCTGGCTGATCGACCTCAACCCCTCTTTTCCATCTAAGGAGGCACCTCTGAAGTAAGGTTC
Source organism: Solanum virginianum (assembly GCA_000787875.1). Taxonomy (NCBI): domain Eukaryota; kingdom Viridiplantae; phylum Streptophyta; class Magnoliopsida; order Solanales; family Solanaceae; genus Solanum; species Solanum virginianum. The sequence continues at coordinate 6,602 of DF365743.1, forward strand.
TCAGAATTGCTAACTGAAGCATTTCTTTAAGTTGTGGTGCATTTAGGAGGCATGATCTGCAAGCGCGTAATGTACAAGTTAGATAGGTACTTCCATAGAGTTAGACTCTATCGCACAAACTCAGAATGCAAGAAAGAGACAATTCCTAATGTCCTATAGCCTTCTGCTTATGAAGTGTGGTGCACAATTGTGAAATTAACTCGACAACAAAAGAAAGAACTCAGAATTAAGACCTCATGTGAAAGGATAGAACATACGATATAGATATATCTATGCAACCCTACTGTATCATACTTTCAAAATGAAACAAGTTTAGATACATCAGTACTCAATACTCTCTACTCATGGTCTATGAAGCCTCTGTTCAACAATCTAGATTGTGTCATGATAGGCCATGAGCACCCCAAATCAAAGAAAGAAAGAATATACTAAATCAACTCATAAGATAAGGAGCTCCTCCAGAAAGCAAAGAAGGCTTACCAACTCTGAAAATGTATTGATCTGGACCTCAATGATGCGCGTGCTGAAGTCCTTTATCACTTGTTTCTGCACCATGAAAAGATCCAGGCCCAAATGAATGTTAGTACATGAAATATACTGGTATGTAAATTAGCTCAAGAGAGTAAAGCTCAACTCACTCATCTAGACTCAATAACTCATGCTTAGCTCAGTACATACAAGTTTGAAGTAAATCATGCTTTTCAAAATATACTCAGTAAAAATAGACCAGTTTAAAATATCATGCTCAATCAATGTTGCTTAGGAGTTTCTCTTAACTGACATCCAATTTCATTACCTTTAGTTTGGTGATGCATAACGAAGGTGACATCGTTGCCACACTCGCCCTAAACTTGCTAAGGATAAGGGCGATCAACTCTCTCTTTGATCCATAATAACTGTCTACTTGTGGGACAAAAATCACCAAAATGAGTTGTACGACTATTCTACGCTGGCAACATAGTTTTGTGGGTTAAAGTAAATGTTTACTCGCTCTCTGCTCGGTGCTCGATACTCTTTTCGAGACTAAAATATGCTCAACTCATCAATCAACTCAATCAATCAACTTAATCCTCAATGCTCGGTAAATCAACTCAAAACTCAACTTCATTTGGGTTATCTCATCTCAACTCAGTTTCTCATCAGCTCAGACAATCAATGCAGACAATCAAACTAGACTCAAACTCAAATGGTTAATTAGACTCACTCAATTTGACTCATTATATGGTGCAAACAAAATGACCAGGTATAGAATTGTATGTGACTAAATGCAATATGCTTTTCATACTCAATCATACTCAAATTACTCAGCTCAGGTAATCAAACTCAAACTCAAGTCTTTTACATGCATATAATTTCATAAAATCATGAAGTTTAAGATTCATGTTGTCAAGTATGAAATACATATGTAAATCTTATATCAATAATCATGCAATCCAGCAATCATCTCATACATTATCACAAGGACTCAAAAGAATTACAAAAAATTTGGTAATTGATTGATAAAAGTACAAAACCCAAATCATATTCTCATAAATCGACTCAAGTAAAGGAATGGGCGTGTGAACAAAAGTAGTTCCACACTTTGGTAAGCCTTACATACTTGGAAATAGAAGAAAAAATCAAATCTCAATCGATCCTCGCTCTTGAATTGGAAACCCTAGCTTTTTCTTTTCTCCTCTAGTACTCTCAAGAACCCTTGAATGAAGAAAGGTGAATAATACTCTTAGGGTTCTGTTCTAAGGCTTTATTCAAGCCTAAAATGACCAAGGGTTTAATGGAATAGGGATTGGAATGGATAAAAATACCTCTCATTAAAATTGTTGTCCGAGTCTACGAGATCCTATCTACGAGTCGTAGATCATTCTATGGGTCATACACAACCTCTCATAAACCAAAAGGATCCTAAAATTAACTCAACAGAATTTACCATGAAACCCCTCTTTATGAGCTGTAAAGCATTTTACGGGTCGTAAACTTCTCTCGTAAATAAGAGGGTTTGAAAACTTGAGTTGCTGAAATTTGTCAAGAAACCTTCTCTATGAGTCGTGATATGCTTCACGAGTTGTATACCATTTCGTATATATAGACCTCAGACTTAGAAAATTTCACCAAGTCATCTGGGGTTTTACGAGACCCATTCTACAAGTCATAAATAGGTCTACGAGTTGTAAATGGATCTTGTGAACCTTTCTCTGTAGTTTTTCTAAGTCTTTTTCTCAGCAACCTCTGCATATCCACTTCTGATCAGGTAGAAATAGGGGGTGTTATATAGGTTCTCCACTTTAAATTTTTATTGTTAATTTTGTTTAGTCACTAATCTTTCCTTACTTATTAAATTATTTGAATATTATAGGTATTGACCGCTGCTATTGATAATGTGTTTCCTAAATCACATTATAGATGGTGTGCTAGACATAAAATAACTAACTAGAGTAAGAACTGGAAGAGTATATAGATTAAAAATTGATTTGGTGGTGTGCTTGGAGTACTTATGAAGAAAAGTTTAATGATCAATTGATAATTTTAGGGACTATTTATCACGATCTGATTTCTCAAGCGACGATGACATCTATCATCAATCCACCAGTAGATAAGCCTAACCCTGTAGTTCAGATCCATAGACGGTGGATTTTCATAAGCTGAAGAAAATAAATAATAATGACGATGACGATGACGATCAACAACAATAACAACAATACCAACGATGACGATCAAGATCAACAACAACAACGATGATCAACAACATCAATAGCAATTAAAAAAGGAAGAAAGAATGAGCACAATAGAATAATATAACACCAAGATTTTATATCAATTGGAAGTCGAGCCATTAAACTAGAGTAAAGGAATACAAGGCTTTTATAAATACAATAGTAGCATCACTATGTGCAAAATAAAGACTAGTCTGAGCTGAAATAGAGGGAGACAAGCAACTCCAAGTGCCAAGAACTCACCAGAGTCTCTAAAATTCAAGAGTTGCTCCACACGATATCCAAATCAATTACGAGAATCCATACTATGAGCTGCAGGGTACAAAATTGTAGTATGATTACTAACAAGAAGCACATCAGTCGACTGAGCTCCAAAGGTACAATAAAGATAAAAACATGTAAGCAAAGAGTATATATTACAAGTAATTAACAAAGATAATAACGGAAAACCTACAATAATAGATAATATAAGGTAAGGGAGAACAGAGTGTTACACCTGGTAAAATCACCAAAATACCTCTAGATGAGAGACGCTTGCGTAACACATCTTTTCAAACTTTTTTGGCAAATCCTAGGCTGGAATCGCCATCAACACGAAATATAATGTGGGCAAATGGTTTTGGTTGAATTTTAGAATAACTGGATCAAAAGATAATTTTTTGAAGTGAAAATGCAATTTCAAAAAAGCCTGTAACAAGTCCGTGTTGCGAACTTTCAATTTGTGCATGTCCGTAACAAGTCCGTGTCGCGGACTTGTCGCGAACTTTCACTTAGTGATGATTTCAATATTTTCTACGGAATTAGAAAGTCGATCAAAAAGTTTTCGATGAAAACTGCACCAAACGTGTCGCGGACTTGGTACGCCATAGTGCAAAAATTTCAGTTTTTTGAGGGGGCATTCCAGATTTTTCCCCATCCTTCCTAAACTTAACCCATGACCAACATTAGTCATTTGAAGCGCAAAATAGAATTTTTTTAACCCATTTCTAAGTCCCTATTACGCTAAAAGCAGAAGTTAGGACTAAGGAGAGGAGGAGAAAGCGAGAGTTTCAACGAATGAAACACAAACTTTTGTTTACCGGTCATCAAAGCTCCACCCAAGTATGTAAGGTGACCTGAAAGTATTAGACTGAATTTTTTCACATGCCCCTTTCTTATATTTGAGTCAAGATAATGAATGAGAATTGAGTTATAAAAATCCTGTGATCTTAATTTCATGTTTCTTGGATTTACTCTGATCCTTCCTAAGCATATAGGAATAAATTATGTGTTGCATCACTGTTTATATGAAATTAAAATACTAGCCTTCTACTTGACAACATGACTCTTAAATTGCATTATTCTATAAGACCTTCCATCGTATATTTGCTGAATCGAGAATCATGAGTCTAACTGGCTGAGTTAAGTAAATTGAGCATGAGGAGTACATATTCTTGTTCTTGCTGCACCCTATTTTTTCTCGCAAAAGGACAAGAATCTGGACGACGTTGTGGCAACGACTCTTTTGAGATTTTGAATTAAAGTTGAAGAGTCGCCACTTAATGAGTTTAAGGTGCATTAGGACACCATTCTAACCTAAACTAAGTCTGAGGGTCAAGTAAACTAAGGAATGGGTAAGGGTTCAAGTTACCTCGAAGGGAAGGTGTTAAGCACTCTTCGAGGTCCGCAAAGGCGGATCCCGACTGTATCTCTCATTTATGTAGGGGTTAAACAATTAAGGTATCTATTTTAAGAAAGTTATCCTAATTAAATCTGAGTGATCACAAAAATAGAAATTAAACAAGTAAATAACTAACTACCCCAAATAATTAATAATAAATAAAAAGAGAGGAACAATACTAAAACTAAGCGATTTTATTTACCACTCGAATCAGTTTACTCGACATTTATTTTGGAAGAGAATTAAATTTGTTGATTTAGCTCGCATGACTTATTTAATCCTAAGGACGAAAATCAAGGTTCCGTGCTATTAAAGCTCGAGTTTGAGTCATCATTTTCGAAGGTCCTATATATCCCTACCCCTTCTAGATTGGTTTTATTATTAGCCTAAAAATGTACTAAAAGAAATGAAAAATTCTAACGAGTCACCTAGCGTTCCTCCTATGGTCCAGCAGGCATTGGACTTCTAATATTGAAGGTTCTAGACTAAAAAGGAATGTGACACTTCCTAAAGGACCTCGCGTCGAACAAAAACAATTAGGACGAGCAGTTAGCAAGCAAGTCTCAAATAAACCTCTCAACAAGTTAACATGCTTCAAACACAAATAAGTATTGCAAATATTTTATTGCGTGCATAACGTGACAACATTATAATTTTAAAAAAACCTTAGATAAAAAAAGACATCATATAGCAAAAAACATTTTAAATGTTAAAAATTGTTAGACACATTTAAGTTAGAAAAAGTAAAGGCCTATAAACATGATTTCTAACATATTAAATATCCTAAAAAGCATGATTTCTATATAACATGTGAAAAGAACAAATAAACATAGTATCCTATAGGAGAGATTACTATTAAATATCCTAAAACATAATTTCTAAAAAGCATTAAATATCCCTAAATATAATTTTTAAAAAGAACAAGATAAATCCTATATGCATAATTTCTAGATTAATAGACAAGTCCTAAAAACATGATATCTAGATGGTTATTTAGGTTACGTCAAAATTACTATTTTATTTAAAAGCATTCTTTTCAACTGAAAATCATGTTAAAAAAAAAGTTCAACAAATATTCTGATGGTAATTTCACGACATAAAAAGTGAGTGAATAAATGTGACAATTAATAAAATTAAACTAATAGCATGCTAACTTTAGACATTTTTTTTTAAAATTTTATAGATAGCTACAGATCTAAAATCCAAACAAAAATCATAATCAAACAACACACATACAAATAAATAATGACAAAATAAAATACGCAAGTAGCATATTATTTCCCTTCCCCTAGTCCCCAAATTTTATTATTATCATTATAATAATTATTACAAATCAAAGATAAAGCTAGAAATGAATAATACAAGAAATATAAATGAATAAATAAATGTGGAGCTGCATCTACTTCCAATCCAAATCCCATCCCGGGCAAACTCTTCATCCCAAATGGGTTAAATGATCCTGCTAAAATGCAGACAAAAACTACAAGAAACATTATGATACTTAAAGAATAAATAATAATAAAGAAAAGAATACATACAAAGATTAAATATTCCTATAATTTAAATTTTCAAAGTTACGTTCCACTCTTGACACATCAAGTTCACAAGAATCTCAAGGATTTCGAGCAATGCTTGTGCAAGGGATTTCGGATCGAAGTGCACGAATGATAGATAGTAGAATTCAAGATAGGCCAAAGTGATACGCAAAAGTAATCTAGTAAGAGAAGAAAAATCTTTTTCGTGGTCTATGAAACTCTATGTGAATGAAGAATAAGTATGAATTCATATAGAAGTGTATGTGATTATCTGAAGTATTTTTTTTCGTGTAGAACTCTGTGTAGAACTCTGTGTATTATGAGGATTGTGTTCTCTGTCAAATCGTAAAGCTGTCTATCTTTTGATAATGCATGAAAGGGCTTATTTATATAGTGGAACAAGTCCAATAGGAAAGGCAAGCAAAATCAATTAAGCAAATTAATCTTACCATAAAAGAATGCAAATCAATTAACCTTGATCTTGTCCTAACTTTGACAAAAAAATAGAAACACTTCAAATTACCGAAATGATATATTAGGAAAAGAAATCAGGCCGAAGGATATTTCTCAATCAGTCAAGAAGCAGAAATATATTCTTTCCATTAAGAATATGTCTCAATTTTATTATGGCAAGACAATGGCTAATAATGGCATACGAGATTGATTTCAGTACGGAAAAGGACTAAACCAATTGTAAGTACTAATGAGAAAATAAAGCTAATCACTAAAGTAAGGTACTTTGATGGTAGGGGAATCAAATAGAGATAGCAAAACTAATCAAATTTACCAAAATTAACCCAATATTGACTATTGCTTGACAGATGTAAAGAGATGCTAATCATCTGGTTCACAACAGATACATCGTATTCAAACTGATAAAAAATGATATTGTTCTAAACTGCATGTTGAAATCTCAGTGAAATCAGAACAATAATGTAAAAATGGAAGGTAGGGTATCAACCCTTAGATGCAGAATAAGCAAACAATAGTATTCAATATTTTGAGAAACCAACCCAATGAACAATAATGTGATTTAAGAAAAAAGGATACCTTAAAACGCATAAGAGTTATCATACCACGGATGGCTCGTCGACTAGGTTTGGACTTTAGCATGGTCATTGTTGACTCGAGTTGGTCTTACTGGGACTTCGTCGGAGCTCGTTGGTGGGTCTGTTTTCGGCGGGGTTTGGGTGTGGCATGGTGGCATTTCTGGTGGAGAAATGGCAGGAAGAGGAGGGTCGCCAGGGTCTAGTGTGGTTTTTCCAGAGGGGTGAGGGCTGTTGCACTACAGAAAAATGGGAAGGGAGGAACATAGGGGTAGCCGGTGACTGGTTGTTTCCGGCGGGCTTCAACAGGATAGTGAGGTGTTTTGCAGTGGGATTCGGTTGGAGTTGGAGTGAACAGAGAAGAGGGAGAAAGGAGGTGGGGGTGGTGTTTCCCGGAGAAAACCGAGGATCGCTGGCGAGGAGGGCGGTGCGGCAGAGAAGATAGAGAGAGAGAGAGAGAGAGAAAGGGGTGGCAGATCCTATGGTATATATAGAGAGAATAGTGAAAAATGGACTGTGGTGAGGGTTTTGGATATGAGAGAACTAATTTGGGCTGTTATATCAAGATTAATGAGCGAATGAGATCAATTTTGAAAGATTGGGTCGGATCCTAATTAAAGTAAGTTATTCGCATTTAATTGGGTAAAATTGAATTGAGAAATTTAAATTAAGCCACAACTTAACTTAATTTGTGTCAAAATTGAAAGGAATTATGAAGGAATTGGCTAGAATTGAAATAAATTGTAAAGTAATGGATAAAAAGGCTACGAATTAAATAAATTGAGATAAAATTGGATAGATTGTCATCTAATTAATAAATTTAATATACACACTTATAAAAATATACAATATTTTAAATAACAATCTTTATGTAAATAAAAATACGTAAAATATATAAAAATATTTAAACAAATTAAAATTTATGAAATGGTAAAATTTACGTTTAACGATGATAATACTAAGTAAAATAATGGAAATAACAATAATAAATAATATCAATAATAAAAAATAACAAATACTATTACTACTACTATCACTAAAATAATAATTATTAAATAATAATGATGATAATAATAATATTAATATTAATAATAATAATAATAATAATAATAATAATAATAATAAATAATTATAATAATAATAACAAACAAATTTTAAAAGTTAAAAGGTATTAAAAATATGTAATTATTGGATAAATTGAAAATAAACTCATTCATTTTTAAAAGTTTTTAAAAATAACTATTTAATCAAATGACAATCTATAATGAGTTATATGTCGATCAAAATTGGATGTCAACCAATTCTTACATAGGCATGTGATGAGCATCTAATCTGCATTATGTGCTGAGCATGATTAGTATGAGATTCCCTGACCGTAAGTTGGAGTTTTGCATGATGTGAGTTTAGAGTCTTGAGTTGCATTGCATGAATAATGATCCAGAATTATTGATCTATTGCATAATCGAGTTGAATTGTTTGAGACGAGTCAAAGAGATAAGTTGAGATGGTTTGTATGATTATGTTTTAGTCTTAGAAGGAGTATTGAGCACCAAGTTGGGTAAGCGGATAACACCATAGAACTATGTTGCTAGCGTAGGTTAGTCGTGCAGTTAATTCTGGCGGCTCATATCCTAAAAGATGGATATTCTCTTTGGATTCGAGAGAAGGAGAGGTTGATGTCCTTTACCTTGGCAAGTTTAGGATGGGCGTGGCAACGACGTCGACGTTGTTGTGCATCACCAAACTCATGATGGTTGGAGTTGTGTCAGTTAGAAAAACTTCCAAGCATCACTTGATTTAGCATACTATGTTTTAAATTGAGTTGCATAGAGATTGAATCTATTATTAAGCATGATTTCAAACCTTAAATTTGCATTTTCTATTGAGTTAGTCATGAGCGGAGCTTTACTTCTTTACTTTATCCATTCTTAGTACCAGTATATTCCATGTACGGACACCCATTTGGCCCTGCATCGTTAATGATGCAAATACAGGTGATAAAGGACTTCAGTAGGCGCACCGTTGAGGTTCAATTTTCTTGCCTTTCGAGTTGGTGAGCATCCCTTGCCTTCGGAGGAGCCCTTGTTACTTTCATTAAGTATTCTTATTTGATGAGTTAGGTAGCCATGGCCTATTATGGTACCATCTAGATTGTTAGATAGAGGCATCATAGACATCTGTGTAGAGGATGGTCGATTGTTATTGATTTTCAAATTTTATTATTGGAACATATATTTCATGAGAGTTTTATTGCTCCATTTGAATGTCTTTCATTTGAGTATTGTCTTTCGTTATTGAGTAAGATGTGATTATGAGACCAGGTGGTTCTCTTGGGGAATTAACAATAGTTCTTCAAGCGTCGACCACGCCAACGATACCCTCCCGGGGCATAACAAATTTGGTATCAGAGCATAGAGTTTAAGTGTCCTAGAGAGTCTATAAAGCCGTGTCTAGTAGTGTCTTGTTTATGGGTATGTTCTGTACCACACTTATAAGTAGGAGGCTATGAGACATTAGGAATTGTTACAGCTCTTTGATATTTTGAGTCAGTGCAAAGCTTAGTATGGCCTTTCACCCTCAAACAAATGGCCAAGCCAAAAGAACTATCCAAATTCTTGAGGATATGCTTAGAGTTTGTGTTTTGGAGTTTAAGGATAGTTGGGATGATCATCTTCTATTGATTGAGTTTACTTATAATAATAGCTATGATTCTAGCATTGGTATGGCTCCTTTTGAGGCTCCCTATGGTAGACGTTGTAGGTCTCCGATTGGATGGTTTGAGGTAGGGGAAATGCCTTTATTGGTTCCAAATCTGGTTATGGAGGCTATGGAGAAGGTAAGGTTGATTAGGGAAAGGTTGAAAATAGCCCAAAGTCATCAAAAATCCTATGTCGATGTGAAAAAAAGAGACCTCAAATTCAAAGTGGGTGATTGGGTTTATTTGGAAGTTTCTCCAATGAAAGGTGTGGTCCATTTTGGTAAGAAGGGGAAGTTGAATCCAAGATAGGTCTCACCCATGAAGGATGTGGTTCATTTTGATAAGAAGGGTAAATTGAGTCAAAGATGTGTTGGTCCTTATAGAGTGTTGAGGAGGATTGGTAAGGTGGCCTGTGAGTTGGAGTTGTCTAGTGAAATGGACTTGGTTCATACGATTTTCCATATGTCTATATTGAGGAAGTGTGTGGGTGACCCAAGTACCATTGTGCCTCTTGATGTTGTGGATGTTGTTGAAGACAATTTGACTTATCAAGAGGTTTTGGTAAAAATTTTGGATAGACAAATAAAGAGGTTGAGGAACAAGGATGTTGCTTCCGTTAAGGATCTTTGGAGAAACCAACAAGTTGAGAGTGCTACATGGGAAGCCGAGGCGGATATGCATAAGTGATATCCCTATCTCTTCAATTCTACTCAAGCTTAAGGTACTAATTCTAAGTCTCCTATGTGATTTCAAGTATTATGTATCAGCCCTTATGTCATTTGCATACATTCATGTTTATGTTGACAAGTTCATGGTGATTTTCACACTTATGTTGAGATTTTGAAAATAATGATTAAGTGCATTGTTGCATTCTTGTTGGGGCTTATCTCTTCATAATTATCTTTCTTATGTACATTTCTTTGACATTCGAGGATGAATGTTCCCAAAGGGGAGATATTGAAACAACCCCAAAAAGTGCTCGAAAATGTGCCTCGGAAGTGCCCATAATAGTAATTTCCATATATCTCAAAATTCGTACATAATATCAAAAATCTGACTATATATTTGTGATCAGGGGGCAAAATTAAGTGGAAAATGGGTCTAACCCCAATTTTAGAGAAACCGTATCAAAAATTGATATTCCAAAGTGATGATTTCTAGTGAGGTTTCTGCGCCTCTGGCGCGACGTGGCCAGGGGCGGACGGACACATTTTTTTGCCAGTTTTTGTTATCTTGGTCAAAAGCTTTGAGCCCTTAAGCCTAAGCCTCTCCTTGCGTAAAAATACCGGGGCGGACGTACACATTTTTTTGCCAGTTTTTGTTATCTTGGTCAAAAGCTTTGAGCCCTTAAGCCTAAGCCTCTCCTTGCGTAAAAATACCTATACTAAGTCATTTTTCAATGTCATATCATACAAGACATTCCCCAAAACCTTCTCAAACACTTAGATAAATATTTCACTTAAAACCAAGGGTGCCAAACTCATTGTGGATCTTAAGGAATTCACTCAAGCTTTAATTTTCAATCTCAATCTTCATTAAGAAATTCTCCAAAGTTGAGGTATGTGGGTTTTCCTTTCACCCATGGTGCCCAACCTTCCTTTTTACATAAATTGTACGTTTCTAAGATGATTTACTTATGGGTCTTACTTATTATGAATTTAACTATGAACTATGTTGGGGTTTCATAAAAGTGTGACTGTTTAAGCATGTTTTGAGCTATAAATCTATGATCTAATTTGAGATTTGATGAAGGGTTTCAATGTATATTGCATGAGGGTATTACCAAGTGTTGGTGGGTTGATTTACTTCAAGTTTTCTTGCATGAATACACCTTTGAATTGCATGATTTTACACTAACATTACTCACTCGGCAAGTGTTTGATAAAAGGTCCAGTTTTTTATTCTTAAGCTATTGATGATCCATTGTATGACCGATGAATTCAATGACTTTATGATGATGAAAGGAATGTATATACGAGTTGTTATCATGGAAAGTATCTATAGTGTTGCAAATGATCATACCAAAGGGGAGGGGTATATACCTCATCCACCTTGTTGGGTGGTGAAAATCCCGTACTACCATAGATGAAGGGTATATACCTCATCCACCTAGTCGGGTGTTGGCAATCCCGTACTACCATAGATGAGGGGTATGTACCTCATCCACCTCGTTGGGTAGTGGCGATCCCATACTACCATAGATGAGGGTTATATACCTATAAGCTTTGACTCTCTTGACTCTTGTATGTTTTAAGCTGCAAAATATTCCCTTAGTCCCTTAGTCCCTTTGCCCTTATTTCCATTCTCTTGTTGTTGTTTAATTGCTTCTCGGACCAATGATATGTAATGATATGTTAAGAAGCTTGTTTGGGGTCCCTTTGGGTTCCCCATTCGCTGTGTCACATCTAGGCCCTAGGCTTTGGTCATGATAACCAAATTTAATCCACTCTATCTTCTACGAGGGCCTTTTACGGCTCATACTTTTTAGTACGACCCATAAAAGAGCCTTCATAGACTCATTTGTACCCAGTTCAGAAGCCTTCATATATACATAGCACAGCAAGGCTAATATATAGTATATTATGTCAACCAACAATTAAGATATGTTTTTATTTTTCATTTCCTTACTTATGGGGCTAATCATGTTTGCTAAATATATGCATTTCAGGTACCATGGCCCCGAAAGTTAGGAATAATGATATACGGGCTCTACAGCAGCAACTACAGATGAGCCCTCGAAGGATTAGGGCAATTTTGAGGCCAGTGGTTAAGTAGAAGAGTTCAATGTCCAGCCTGACTTAGACACCGAGTGACCACAGACGTGGGATGCCACTAGACAGCTCGGGAAGCCCCACACTTAGGTTATCATTGTCCACCCTCCCCAGTCTGAAGATAGAGGCGATAAAGATAGCAGTTCCATTCAGATGACTCCCTCTGGAGATGAGTCTGAGTCAGGATCTAGCAACAAGTCAGAGTTACAGTCTTCAACAGCACCTCGGGCACCACACTCACCTCTGGATGCTTTATCTGGCTGGTGGTGCATCGAGGGTATGCAGGCCATCTACAGGGAGGGCATATAGAAGAATGACCGTAGCCAACTAGATCATTCTGTATTTGAGGAGCCCTACATCATCACTTTAGGATTGTATAGTGTCCCAGACCTCCAGGACAATATCACCACATACAGGCTCTAGTTATTGGCTGAACCATCGAGAAAGTTCTCCCCGACCATGGTTCGAGTGTTCTTCATATCCTACACAGCCATAGTTCACGATTCTCTTCCCAAGAGGAAGAAACCCCTCGCTCAGCCTTAATTAAAACATACAAGAGTGAGGGGTGTACAGGTTGATATATCAGAGACCACTATTCACCGCATGTTATTTGGCCCAGAGTTCGATAGGAGATTGTGGAAGACTCGAGATAAGGCCCTGATGAGGGACCAGACTTGTAGGGCCTCTTTGATGAGATGGGTTGCTGACCATATTGCAGAGTAGGGTCCAGACCCTAAGTGGATATCTACGTTAGCAGAACCCATAGTGAAGGCCTCGCTCAACTTCACTGGTAAATTTTGGTAGGTTGTGGTGAGATCGTGGATCTAGCCCACATTTGTTGATAATATATTGATGCCAAACCATGTAGCTTTGGTTGCTAGCATCTTGGTTGGCTATGAGATTGATTGGGTCTGCCTAATTATGGAGTAGATAAACTAAAGAGGTCCACCTCCATCCCCTTCCCATGACTAATTTATAGACTCTGTATAGAGTCGGGGTGGAGATATTACACCACTTGGACTCTTTGATTGAGGTTCAACAAACACTTAATACCATCCTGATAAAGGCTAATGATAATCTAGTAGCCCTCTAATAAGCCCCGCACCCCCTGTTCAGATGCCAGAGATGTTTGCTACGGTGCCACCACCTGAGCCTCCATCTACTACTACCACTACTGCTCCTGCTACTGAGGGACCCCCACAGACAGAGATTTATATGGAGAGGGAGCCCACTACCACTAATATTTCCTAAGAGGTTGTACCCACATTGACAGGTAAGCCAAACTCTTAATTAAGAAGTACAAGTAATAGGTATAAGGGTGAAAACTAAATAAGAATTACAATAGATATAAATAAATAATGAAGCAGGAAAAAAAATAAAAAATATATACACAAATGATCCTTCCCACAACTTGGAGGTCACTAGTACAGAGCTATATAAAATAAAGAAGAGTACAAGTGTCATGACCCTAAGGCCTAGGAGGGATATGACGAATGGGATCCAAGGGTAACCCAAAGAAGCATTATAGCATCCATACACACGTTATCGGTTCGAAAGTGCAAATCAAACATCATAAAGTAATACTAAGGGATAGAGGTTTAGGATGCAGTCTATGGGGCAAGGGGGAATGGGACTTGTCATCACACAATCATAACAAGCAAGTGTGAGGGAACGATTATGGAATGCAATCTATGGGAATAGAGGACATGGGACTTGTCATCACACAATCACAACAAGCAAGTCTAAGGGATAGGATCATGGGACGCAATCTATGGGAATAGGGACTTAGGAACTTCATCTTATCAATACATCACAACCAACAATATCAAAGGGATAAGGGCTAAGGGAAAAGCCTTCATATATACATAGCACAGCAAGGCTAATATATAGTATATTATGTCAACCAACAATTAAGCATCTGTTGAGAATATGATAGGTCGTACTTGCTACTTCTATCTAAAAATGGTGAGGAAGAGAGTGTTCATAGATCATAGTTCTAGCCATGTCTTGAAGAGTTCTATTCTTCCTCTCAAAGACTCTATTTTGTTGAAGAGAGCGAGGAGCAGAGAAGTTATGAGAGTATTTTTCTTCATTACAGAAGTTTTCAAAGTGTAAAGACTCAGATTTTTGTATAGCTTTAGTGACACTTGAGATTGAATTTCGGAACATTTTGGACCAAGGTGCACCACACTCACCTCTGGATGCTTTATCTGGCTGGTGGTGCATCGAGGGTATGCAGGCCATCTACAGGGAGGGCATATAGAAGAGACCAAGGTGACACCTTATGAAACATCCAAGATCAATTTAAGTTTACTTTCAAGACTTCAATTCAAGCTCATTTATGTTGTTTAAGGGCATCATGGGTCCCCTACATCAAGCCAAGTCCGAAGGGATTTCCGTTGGCTAAGTTTGACACAAGTACGGGTAGAAGGGTCAACTTTAAAGGGGAATATATCTTACCACAAAATTAAATTGGTGTCCCAAGACCTACTATATGTAATCCCTTTGAATTATCTTTCCAACGCACTTTATTTCACCTCATTTAGAGTTCGGATAAAGGAGTTTTGACGGTTTTTGTGAGACCCTCTTGTGCAGTGATGTAACACGGACAGTTGACAGGCAGTGTTGCCTTGAACAAGCTATTTGGATGGCTTGTGGATTGAAAAGGCATCTTTTGCCTAAGTAATGGGAAGCCCTTTGAGTTAACTTTGCAACACAATTAGTTTCACCTCATTTTGATGTCGGATGAAGGAGTTTTGATCGTTTTCATGAGACCCTCTTATGCAGTGGTGTCAAATAGACAGCTTGATAGGCAGAAGGCTATTTGGATCAGCTGGCACTGTAAAAGGCCATTTTTGGCCTAAGAAATGTGACACGGCCAGTGGCACGAGCCGTGTGGCTTGCCACTGACCGTTTGGAGGGTCGTGAAGTGTAAAAATGAGACAAGGTTGACATGAGGGGGAGTTTTGTGGACAAGTGTTGTGCCATGGCCATCTTCATGGGTCGTGGCATGCTTGATGAGCCATCTAGCCTGGTGTGGAGCCTCATGTTCCCATTTTTCCCACCAAGTATTGTTGGATGGGCCACTATACGGTCCGTGTGACACCACATGGTCCATGAAAGTGGCCTTCAAAGTGATGTCGATGCTAACTTTTTCTCAAGTGTTCCAATTGCAATTTCGAGGCTAAGTCTTGTCTCACGGGCACTTGACACAAACCGTAGAGTTCCACATGACTAGACAAGTCTCCCATGAGGCAACACTTTGCTAATTTTTCCATCCGTTCACTAATGGTATTTTTGTAAATTTCAATTACTCTAATGACCTTTTTGGACTTCCAATGCTATCTTAACCTCCCCAAAATCTAAGGTATGTGGATTGGTCCTTCATTCCTTCCAATCAAGGAGACCCAAAATTATTTTTAAGAAAACCTACATAGATTTTCCTTACTTAAATTTGGGATTTTGAATATTATGATTCCTAAAATTCTATTGATACATGGCTAGTGTTTATTTGATGATTTTAATATGATTTAAACCATTATAAGAAGGTTTACTTTGGGTTTATGAAATTATAAGTAGGCATGTTCCTTCTTAAAAGCTTATTTACGCATGGGTGAACTTATGTTGGATTTAATGGTGTTTTTACTTTAATTTCACAATATATTGTTGATTTTGGATCTAGTCCTAATTACCCATACCTTCTTCATATCATACATAGCATATGCATTCATGTTCATGAGAATTTATGGAAATTAAGTTATAAGTTAAGCCCAATTATGTTCTATGATATGATTTTGATAAAATATTGGATATGACTGAAATGATCTTGAAAATGAATATTATCTTTGAAAGCAAGTGTTTTGGAAAGTGTGTGTGTGTGTGTGTCTATATGTATATACGTATATATATGCTAGTAGGATGACGACTTAGCACCGATGGATGGAGGATTTGCTCTCTTTCCTTGAACTATGTGCCTAGCGTAGGTTTCCTTTCTGAAATGGAAGTTGTCTTGTAAGGAAAGATGCCTCCGAAATGGGATTTGTCCCATAAGGAGAAGAAATACTTTGATTTGATTTGTGATTTTGAAAATCCTATCCAAAATGGGAGTTGTCCCGTAAGGAAGGTTACTTCATGTGAAAAGGGAGTTGTCCCGTAAGGTGAAGTATGGTCTAATCTTGGCAAGCAGACCACCTCTTTACCGATGAGGGGTTTTTATCTAGATTCCAAGTAATAGCTCGCTTGATCTTTGTTAGAACCCATATTGTGGTATATTGGAACCGTTATAAAATTTGGAACTGATGTTGTATTCTTAGAAAATTTAGGACGAAAGTGACATTATTGGAAAGTTTGAGACTCAAGTAAAATTTTCAAAATTTGGATGATTAGGATTCGTATGTCTTTAATTGTATCTATGCATATCCTTAATTAGTTCACGTAGGAAAAGTTTGGGGACCAAAGTGGAATATTAAAAAGATTAGTTCTTGTAAGAAATGGAGTGTACCCCACTTGACCTATGTTGAATTATGTTTGGGCCAAGTGTGATACACTTGGCCAATTTATGTGTAGATAAATGTATATAACTATAACATTATCTCTTTATTTCTCATCTTGTTCATGCATAGAAGAAAAAAAACTTTAAACAACAAGAATCCACTCCTTTTCTCCATCCACACTTTCAGATTTATCCTTCAATGCTTCACCAGTGCTGCACCAACTCATTTCTTGGTGGACTTTCTGATCGATTCTCTTGGGTTTTCAAAAGAAGAAGCAGTCACAACAAGCAGCAAGGTAACCCGCTTGAAACCCTCAAAAAGAAAAAACCAGAATTTGTGATCGATTTCTTTCAAAAATATGATTTTGATAATACCCAAATTAAGAACAATGTCTCAAGATCCCCAAAAGTACTATTCTCTAAGGAACACAAAACCCTTAAACCAAAACTCAAAATTTTACAAGAAATTGGCCTTTTTGGGACTGAGTATGCAAGTTTATAATGGAGAATGGTTGGGTTTTGTACAGAGGTTTGGATAATTATATTAGGCCTTCCCTTGTTTATCTTAGAAATTTATTGGATAGTCATGAATATGTTGTTAAGATTATAAAAAAAAATCTGGGTTGCTTAGATTTACCAAGACATTGGCACCTAAAGTGTTGTTGCTACAAGATATTGGGCTTTCAGATGAGAAAATTAGAAAGTTTATATTGAGTTCCCTAATTAGCGTGGAGGTGTTAGTGTTAGAACTCGTACATTTGTCTTTTGGTACCATGGCAAAATTTGAGACTAAAAAGTTTATATTGGGTCCATTAAAGTGGTTTAAAAGGTATGGTGATTTCTAGTCTTGTTTTATTAATATAAAGATGGTATGTGTGTTGTAGTATGTTAAATTGAAAGAAAACCATGAAAGATTGCTTGTTAAAGTGGGTTGTGAGTATTGGGGTTAAGAGTCGAAATTGGGATGTGTATGTAAATAGTGTTATATTATTTTAAAACTATGATATTATATTTAAATAACATGAATATGATCCTTGTGGGATGAAAGAGGTATTGGAAATTATTTATATGTATATTGGAAGCTTTGCCAAAATTGAAGTTTATGTATGTAATAAAATGTTATGTTGTTGCGTTGGAAGTATGCATTTGGCGTTATTGTCACTTGTTTGTAGACGTTCGACATCCAGGAGCATAAGTTGGATCGGGTTTGCATTTGGATTAGTTTGGACAAGCGATTGAGGTATGTAAAGCATTCCATTCTTCGGCATGACTTAGTTAAACATGGAAAATGTTATAAGTCTTGAAAGATCCCACCTTCTTGCAATTTAAGCCTAAATATTTTCCTTCTAATTCGAGCTTGTGTATGACTCATATTCATTCCTCAGCATTCTTAAGAAAATTGGTCTATTTTTTTATCAGTAGTTGGTCTATTCATATTGTGTTGCTCACAACAAGATAATTCTTAATTTAGTAAGCATAAACTTGGGTTAAGCATTAAAGTT
>DF365741.1:34169-49265 GCA_000787875.1 Solanum virginianum
GCCCCAAAGCTTTCATCAGAATCTGATCAGCAGTTTCCTTCTTTTTGACTTTGTCCAAAACCTGGTCCCTCCTTTTGTCCTTGACAAACCTTGAGCTATCTTTATGATCACCTTTTCCATGAGAACGGTCTTTGATGAAATGTCCTAGTTTCACACATCTATAACATAGTTCTGCATTGCTTTGAGATCTACACAAATTTCCATTCCTTGCAAATTCAGGATTTTTCTTGATAAATTTTTTGAATCTTTTTGCAAGATAGGCCATATCGACACCTTCAATCTCCTCATCACAGTGAGTTGTTTTCAGTGCCAGAGTCTTATCTTTCTTTCCTTCTCTCTTATTTGTATCATGTTTCTTTTTCAGTTCATGAGTTTGGCATATGCTAATGAGCACATCCACGGTCAAAGTATTCAAGTTCTTTGACTCAATGATAGCATCAACTTTGCTTTCCCATGACTTGGGAAGCACTCTAAGGATCTTTCTCACTTGTTTGCTTTGACTGATATGTTCTCCCAAACACTTCAACCCATTGGTTATAGCTGAGAACCTGGTCTTCGTGTCATGTATGGATTCCTCTTCCATCATGATAAAGTCTTCATACTGATGGTTAGCATGTGGACTTTAGACAGCTCCACCAATTCAGTTCCTTCATGTGCATTCCTTAGGCAATCCCAAATCTCCTTAGTAGACTCACAAGCAGAGATTTGATTATACTCCTCAGCTCTTATTCCGTACACAATCAACTTCTTAGCTTTGTAGTTTTTCTCTATCTTCTTCCTATCAGCTTCATTGTATTGTTGCCGAGTTTTGGTCACTTGCTTATTTGTTTCTCCCTCTTTCACCTCAGTCATAGGAATATATGGTCCATCAAGAACGATATCCCATAGTTTACTATCTTCCGTCATTAGAAAGTAGTCCATGTTGTTGGCACCAATTTTTACCCTCTACAATATGAATTAATTATTGAGTTCCTTAAATTTTTTAATGATTTAAAATAATTCTATTATTTCATTAATTTTAAGAAGCTATTTAATTGATTAATATTAAATTCATCTTGTAGCCAAATTCATCGATTAATTCAATTTGGTTACATCTTTTATTTGTTATAATTACAATTACAATGACCAAAATTTCAATTGACTTTCCCTACTTTAAATCCCTTTTTTCGATCCATTTTTGGTCCATTTGGGTCCAATTACCTCTAACCCTTTCCAACACTTTATTGTTTAGCCAAACTCTATACAAACAATTACTTATACTACTCTAAGTGAATGTCACACTCCCCCTTTTTATTTTCTCATTCTTCTTCTTCTCCTTTTCTTGAGTATACCTCACTCTCTCCCTTTCCCTTCCTTCTTCGTCGAATAGCTAAGCCAAACCAGTAATAACCCAGCGAACCCAGCCCCAAATATAATAGAATCCCTAGATTCTCCTCAACATTCACCTTATCCCCTCCGTACATAGGTGTCATCATCCCTCATACCCTTCGTCCTTGCTCAAAATCGAGCCATCCACCTTACCCTCATCCTAACGGCTTGAAGAATCTTTTGGGATATTTTGGATTCCAAAAGAAGATAGAATTTGTGGGGGGGGGGGGAATTTGGATTTCAAATTCAAAAATAACTCTATTTTTGAACCCTAGAAATCCCTATATATATATTCCTCATTCACCACAAGTGAGAGAAGTCGTTAGTCATCTTGGCAACCCTAGTAAACCTCACAGCCATTCTCAATCTGAAAAACCCCTATAAAAACCTTTAATTAATTTTAAAGCTAGGTGGATCCAGATGAATGTTGAAACTAGATTTTTGGAGGAACACTGTAAATGTATTGCATGGGAGAATAGAGTAAAGGAATTGAAGGAAGAAGAAGATGAAATCAGAGAATTAGGGAAGAAGACATATTACTTCACTGTACAGAAAGAATGTATATATACAATTGGTAGTGTAGGCTCCTTATTGTGAGCCTCTTCCCACTCTATCATTCCTATACTAACTTACCAACTAATTGTGTATTAATTAATGGCAACTAACTAAAATAACCAATCAACTAACTAACTAGGCTAATTAGGCAATCTTCTAATACTCCCCCTCAAGCTGGATGTATTGAAAATGTTCAATAGTCCAAGCTTGCTGAGAAAACAGTCATGTTGAGTCCTCCCTAAGGCTTTGGTAAACAGATCAGCCTGCTGATCTTTGGTGCTGAAATAAGTGGCCTTGATGAGGCCCTGCTGGATCTTCTCTCGAATAAAGTGACAATCAATTTCTATGTGTTTAGTGAGCTCATGAAATACTAGATTGGCAGCAATCTGTAGGGCTGACTTGCTGTCACAGTGTATAAGTGCTGGCTCTATTAGTAGCATACCTAACTCCTTAAACAATTTGCTGACCCAAATAATTTTAGCTATCAAAGCAGCCAAACTTCTATATCCTGCCTCTGTGGAGCTCTGAGACACTGTATGTTACTTCTTGCACTTCCAAGAGATAGGTGAATAACCAAATTTTAGAACAAAACTAGTGACTGATCTTCTGGTGCTTGGACAAGCAGCCTAAACTGCATCACAATAGCCACTTAATTGAAGTTTCTGATCAAAACTTATAAGTAATCCCTTTCCTGGTTCTAGTTTAATGTATCTAATTACCCTCAGTGCAGCCTTCCAATAGGAGACCTTGGGTGTCTGCATGAACTGACTTAGCAGCTAGACTGCAAAGGCTATATCTAGTCTTGTAATAGTGAGATAGAGCAGCTTCCCAACTAGTCTTTGATATCTTGAAACATCCTCATACAATGTGTCTGCAGCATATTCAACACTAGTTAACTTTTGGTTGCAGTTCAGAGATGTCATGTGAGGCTTAGCAGTCCCTAAACCTACTTCAGCTATCAATTCAAGTGCATACTTCCTTTGATTCATCACAATGCCTTTACTTGATCTCATAAACTCAATGCCCAAGAAGTACTTGAGCTCGCCCAAGAAGTACTTGAGCTCACCCAAGTCTTTAATCTTGAAGTGACTATGTAAAGTATATTTAGTTTCTTCTATCAATCCTACATCATTTCCTGTGATTAACAAGTCATCAACATATAATAAAACTATCACCATACCAGTGCCCTTCTTCTTTGTGAACAAGGAGTAGTCCAAGTGACTCTGGGAATTACCTGAGCTCAGGAGTGCTTCAGTTAACTTGGCATGCCACTGTCTTGAAGCCTATTTGAGTCTATATAAGGATTTTACCAACTTGCACACCAGATTCTGATCTTTCTCTGCATTGTAAAACCCTTTAGGCAACTCCATGTAGACCTCCTTAAGTAAGTCTCCTTGTAGAAAAGTATTAAAGACATCCATCTGGTATATATTCCAGCTTTGAGTGGCAACCAATGCTATAATAGACCTAACTATGGTCATCTTCACTACTAGAGTGAATGTCTCCTGGTAGTCAACCCCTTCAGTTTGGTTATATCCTTTGGCCACTAATCTGGCCTTAAACCTGTCAACTTGACCATCAGCTTTGTACTTAATCTTAAAGACCCACTTACAACCCACAATATTCTTTCCCTCAGGCAATTCAACTATCTTCTAGGTTCCATTTTCCTCCAGAGCTTGCACTTCTTGTTGCATAGCAGCTATCTACCTGTTGTCCTTGATTGCTTCCTCAAAAGTTTTAGGCTCAACATCTATGGAAAACATAGATAAATAGACTTTGTATTTGGAGGATACATTGTCATAAGATATATAATTGCTTTGGGGGTGACTATGAGATTTGGAAGCGTGAGTCACATAGTCTCTCATCCAAATAGGAGGATGAATATTTCTGGTGGATCTTCTGATTGGGACTTCCTCAGCTGCTGCAATGGTATTATCTGCATACCCCCTACTTAGAACATCTTCCAGCTCTGGTGAAGCATCACTGAGTACCATGGGATTACTTGTATCAGCTGCTGAGATAGGCACAGGCAGTTTTCTGTCTTAATCCCAAATAGGCAAATCATTTGATGTTACAATTGCCTCTGCAGGAAATAATGGTTGTTGCTTGTGAAGTACCTGTTGGAATGGAAATGTGTCTTCCTTGGAGACAACATCTCTACTAACAATGAGCTTTCCTTGAGACATGTGGTATAGCAAGTACACTTTCTGAGATGGGGAATAACCCATCAGTATATAAGCTTCAGCCTTGGGAGAGATTTGTCCTATTTTATCACCTTAGTTGCATAGCTCAAACAACCTATAGTTCTTAAGTGATCAATACTTGCTCTGTGCCCATGGAATTGCTCATATGGAGATTTCCCTTGTCAAACTGGAGTAGGAAACTTGTTGATCAAATATACAGCAGATAAGACACTCTCCCTAAAACCTGATAGGGATGTTGCCCTGAAACCTTATTGCCCTGGCCACTTCAAGAATATATCTGTGCTTCTTTTTAACCACTCCATTTTGTTGTGGGGTATATGGACAACTACTCTCATGAACAATGAGAAGGGAATTCAGCTAACCAAAGCAATCCTTATTAAAGAATTCAGTCCCATTATCAGTCCAAATCCTCTTAACAAGCCTATTAAACTAAGTTTTTACTAGTGACAAAAAAAACCTTTAACACTGAAAACATATCAGCCTTTAATTTAGAAAAGTATAACCAGCACATTCTTGAATGATCATCAACTATTGTTAGAAAGAATCTAAAACTATTATGAGTAACAGTTTTGTAAGGTCCCCAAACATCCAAATGAATTAGATCAAAGGTAGCCATTACTCTAGACACACTCAAAGGAAAAGGTAATCTGGTCTGTTTAGCCAAGGGACAAACAGAACACTTATTACATGTATCATTGTCACTAAAATACTTATATACAAGCACCTGCTGTAACACTTTGATAGAGGGATGACCCAATCTGTTGTGCCACAACAACTTGTTGGTATTAGAGTGCTATGTTATTAACACCTTTTGATCCCCTCTGCTATCCTCACATTGTAATGCAGCTGGAAGGTAGTATAAACCATCAACTTCTTTACCAATCCCCTTCACTTTTCCATTGGAGAGGTTCTGAAGCACAAAGAACTCAAGAAAGAAATTAACTGAGCAATTGAACTGTCTTGTCAATTTGGACACTAAAAGTAAACTATGTTTGAATGTAGGCACCACCAAAACATCACCTAACACTCTCCCATCAACTGTGCTACAACAACCAGTATGTGATATTTGTGCAGTCTCACCATTGGGCAAATGCACCATTTTATTATCACAATTAGATACATGACATAGCTTGTCCAATTTGTGAGTCATGTAACATGTAGCACCTGAATCTACTATCCAATTCGCTTTTCCCTTTTTAATTTTGACCTATGTGCTAACATTACTTACAGACAAATTAGTAAGTGTGGTAATCATACCTGCTATGTTAACCATGTTATCTGGCATCTTGTTTGAACTTGTGCCTGCTTCGTCCCTTTCTAGCAAGTGTAGAATTCTACTATATTGGCTTGGAGTAAAGGTTGGTCGTGTGGACATAATTGAACAAGCATCAATGGTCTTCCCTTTCATCATAGGATTAATAGAAGCAAAAGCATCACAAAATTCTATCTCATTCTTGGTAGCAATTTCATTCACTGCATCTTGATGTCTACCACCCTGCATCAAGTATACTGATCCTCCTGACTTCTTCTTAAACTTCCAGTCATAAGGATATCCATTCAATTTGTAACACTCCTCCCGCACATGGCCTTGAAGCTTGCAATAATCACAAGTTTGATCCCAATTCTTCTTCCTAGCCTAAAATTTTCTAGGAAAACTTCCTTTCCCTGCATATAGAGCAATCTGCTCTTGCATATTACTTCTTACATATGAACTGGCAGTCATCCTCTGACCTTCATCTGCCATGATCATAGCATAAGCCTTACCAACACAAGGTAAAGGACTTATCATCAGAATCTGACTACGAGCATGGGCATACACGTCATTCAACCCTATTAAAAAGGCAAATAACCTCAGGCATGCTAGGTTATCAACATAAGTCCTAGACTTATCACAACTACATGAAGGTGGCAGTGCATCAAACTCATCCCATAACATTCTCAGTTTGGAAAAATAGGCTGAGACTGATATATTACCTTGAGTATTTGTGTAGATTTCCCTATGCGATTGATAGCCTCTAGATTCATCCACCTTGTTAAACCTCTCCTTCAGATTAGCCTACACCATTGCCGCATCTGATGCATATACAATACTACTTAGGAGTTCCTTCCACACGGTATTCATGATCTAAGAAAGGACAAATACATTACATTTCTCCCATTGTTCCTCCATTTCTCCTGTATAATCATTTCTCTTATAGGTCCCGAGCACAAACCCTAACTTGCTCTTAGCTCAGAGGTTAATCAACATCGATCTGCTCTACAATGAGTAATTCTCCATCCCTGTAAGCTGCACAGTGTTGAGAACACACCATGGGATGTCTAAATTGTGAAGATACAATGGATGATTTCTCCTTCTCTCAATCTGATCAAGTGTCTCAACTTGACTCGCAGTGGCATGGTTCGTAGTGCTAGTAGCAGGGTCTGCCATTGCTTCAAGCTGACCTTCTCAAGACGAAGAATCAATGCACCTCAATCAAAAAATCGATGCTCTAATACCATGTAAATGTATTGCATAGGAAAATGGAATAAAGGAATTGAAGGAAGAAGAAGATGAAATCAGAAAATTGGGGAAGAAGATATATTACTTCACTGTACAGAAAGAATGTATATATGCAATTGGTATTGTACGCTCCTTATTGTGAGCCTCTTCCTACTCTATCATTCCTATACTAACTAACTAACTAACCAACTAATTGTGCATTAATTAATGGCAACTAACTATAACAACCAATAAACTAACTAACTAACTAGGCTAATTAGGCAATCTTCCAATAAACACACGAACAAGCTTCCATTGGTGGTGAAAAACTCTCTCCCAGCTCGTTAAAGTCCTAGTTCCTGCTCCAGAGAAGATAATAGTCTTAATCCTCTTCTTCTTCTTCTTCTTCTTCACCTATTCAAGTGTGTTTGCCTAGTCATGGGATAAATTTTTATGTTACATCAATATTTCATGTTTGTTTCTGCTTACTTTGACTGAGCTTGCTATATTTTGATGAGTCGGTGTAGTGATGTTGCTGTTTTGGTCGTTAAGACATTTCTGGGACCGTGTTGTGATGTTATTTCAAAATCGGTGTATATTTCATGTTTCTAGTTCAATGAGTGTTTTGTTCTAGTCGGCTTTAAGCTTTACCTAGTTAAACTGTTGTGATGCTTTACTATTAATCAATTAATATGTTTTTCTAGGTCATAGAATCATAGTCAGTGCTTCATTCATGTTTTCCATTCGATTGATGTTCAGTTTGGTTGATTTCGGGTATTTTACACTGAATGATGCCCAAAGTCTTATTTGTACCTTTCTTTTAAGTTTAAAAAGTCTAAGTCTTTGATATAGCGTTGAGTATTTTTTTATTAAAATGGCTTCAAATCCATGAGAGTATATTGAAAAATCTATCCCTATCTCAGTTTCAGTTTTAGATGCTTTGCTAAAAAAAGTTTTAAATGAACATAACCTGTAAACTTCCTGATTTCGTTCTTGCTCTTGCTGGTGTTTGTTCCTCTTTCCTTACTTTTCTTTTGCAATTTCTTTTCTTATTCAATAGTAGTCACTGTGTTAACTCTAACATATAACAACTAGTATCTGCTTTTGCTTTAATATGTACTTAAATGCTTCTGTTTTGAAGTTTGGTTCATAACCAGTATTTTAAAAGGTTGAAAATGGTTTCACTTGGTAATCTAGCAGCTGATTTACTCCTATTAGTCATGGTAAAGTTTTTATTTGATTTGATTTTAGCAGGTTTTGAGATTATAGTCTATTTGAACTGTAAGCTTAACCAAGTTTTGGTTCATTTTTAAGCTCTTTTGTTATTTATTTCCCTGCTACAGTTCTATGGTTTTCAAGTATATCAAGGTTCTAAGTTGTTGTGTGTCATTTCGTCTTAAGTCTTCTTCTAGTTGTATTTGCTTTTAATGGGCTATCTATTGATCTTAGTATGAAACTTGATCCCTGGTCGCTTGGTTTGCTGAACTTAAATATTGTTATGTGACGTTCTTAGTTGGAATCTTCACTTAATAAAGTGTCTATGTTGTATTATGATGGCTTCATTTTAGTTGGGTTTTTCTAGAAAAATCTTTCTTTGTAATATGTGTCATTTGGTTTTAAACTCTATTTTATCTTTTTCATCTCTAGAACCAGTTTGTGGTTGACTCAATAATGCTATGTTGTTTTAAAAGGTTATAAGTTATACTCCAGTTTCACTTTAGTTGGATATATGCTGAAAATAAGAAGGGTGCGGTTCGATGTCCGTTTTACTCTTTTTTCTCATGAATTTGGTGTTATTGGATTGATACCCCTGCATAGCTAGAAGTTATAACAACTTGTGCTTTATCTTTGCTTTAGTGTGTAATGAGATGCCTCTGTTTTGAGATGTTCGATCATTAACCTGTCAAGCTTACATCTTGGCGTCTCAAATCAGTTTTTGTTCCTTTCCAATATAAAAAATGAGTGTGACTTTAGCATATGTGGAAGTTTTGATTGTTTTATCATAGGTTTGTCCACATTTGGCTCATTCAGTGTTGTTGGACATCTTTTTTTCAAAATGTAGTGTTCAGGTTTTACTTATTACAGATGAAAAACATTGCAGATTTATTGGGGTTTGGTTTGCTTCCTGCACATGTGCTTCTTAGTCCTCTTGCTCTATTTTGCCTCTTCTTATTATCATAACTTATCTTAAGTAAAAAAATGCACTAGATGTTTTCATTATAAAGTCATTGTCTCTATTAATTGGTGTTCTGTCCTTGTTTCTTGGTATCTATCGTTTGTTAAACTTCAAGATTATCATGAATTAGCTAAGTATGGTTTGGTTTGTTTACTTGAACATCATTATGTTTATGGCCTTGCAGTTCCTTGTAATGTATATTCCCTGCTTGTCGAATTTTTGCTTTCTAATTTTTGTTCTCTTTCGTGTCCTTGGTTCTCTAAACAGATTGCTTTCCTTGTTTAAATGTAATACTCATTATTTTCTT
This sequence comes from Solanum virginianum, assembly GCA_000787875.1. Taxonomy (NCBI): domain Eukaryota; kingdom Viridiplantae; phylum Streptophyta; class Magnoliopsida; order Solanales; family Solanaceae; genus Solanum; species Solanum virginianum. Next base: position 43,259 of record DF365741.1, read on the forward strand.
TCTTTTTTTCCTACATGAATCTGCCATGAGTTCTATGTGACTCATCCTTGCGTTTCTTGAGCTACCAAGGCCCAATATGCATTTCCTTGAGTCAATTCCAGTGCTAGATGAAGAAGAGTCTTTAACAACATGAATTGGAGCTGATTTAGATGTTTTCGAAGACCAGGAAAGGGATGTATACACCGATATACAGTGTTTATACAGCAAAGTTATAACATGCACAAAAGGGCTAGGGCCCATAAATTACAGCAGCAACCTTTGATGGAGATGGGCTAAAGGCCCAAAACTTTCACCCCCTTCTTTTACTTTATTTTATGTATTTTATTTGTATTTTTTTAAATACTAACCGTTATTTTTTTATGTTTTCTAATTAAATTACCCAAAGTTAGTCATTTGTGTTATTTTATTTAATCTTGATTTTGTGGTTCTTTAATTTGAAAAACGCATTTTTGGGTCTTTAACACTTGGTCATTTTTTGAGTTTTAACTCGTCGGTCAACCGCGAGATAACATTCATTTTTGAGTGATTAAATTCTTCTCAAAAGTGAAAATTGAACCCTTACCCATTTTTCTGAAATTTTGAGACTTTTTCTGTTAGGGTCTTAAAATTCTTTTTAAAGTTTTCTTAATTTCTTTTTAAAAATTAAGTGGCGACTCTGTTGTCTTCTTTCTTTGGAAAAATTGGTTTTTCTTAAATTATTTAAATATTAAACTAAATTTTTCCCTTAAAAGCTATTTTTTACATTTAACACATGCGACCTTTCCACCACCTATTAAACTTGCCATTGAATCTTGGTGGCCTTGTAGATGATTGTTCTTCTTCTAAGTTGAGTGAAGTAGCCATATTCACTGAAAATCTCTAGGTGTAAACTTTATAGAGATCTCTACTCTGATACCACTTGATGAGTTAATATGTTGCAAGCCCAGTAAGAGATTTGGTCCCTCTAAACACTATAAGCAGAAAACTAGAAGAAAGTAAACAACAAGAAACAAATATGCATGGATTTTACGTGGAAAAACTTCTTCCTCAAGGGAGGAACAACCACGACTTGTCTCAATAGGATTTCCCAAAACCAAATCCACTAATGAGAAAAGTAAAGAAATATAACAAATACAACTATTTCTCTTCCTTTCCCACCGTTCCTACTTGTCACCTAAGTACAGGCAATGAGCAACAAAAGCACACCTTATTCTACACTCTCACACCTTGATGAAGCTAGACTAAAGCCTAACCACACCTTAAGCCTTACACATTGTTTACAAGGCGTTCAACATACAAAACAGTAATCAATAATAATGACCAAACTCCTTTATAGAGCAGGAGTGATCTTACACTTTGCTAACCAATACAACAGCTAACACTAAGGAAAATATAGAAGCCTTCTATCAAGTCCCTCATTTACAGCAGTTGTATCTTCTTACGCAAGGAGCCAAGAGAAAGTTTTTTAGCACAAGAATATTTAGTTGTATATTATGCTTGAAAAGCTTGAGATTATTCCTTGGACAAGCTTCTTTTATAGTACTCTCAATACAGTGCATAGGCCACTGGTCCTTCAATAAAATTGCGATGGACATTTCACCAACCAACAACTTTTTGAACTAGCTGTATCCCATGTTCAACTCAGCAAATCAGTTCGACGATTTACTTGGTCCTTGACTTAGTTTGTTAATTATCAAAATGTTAAAAGCCATATACTTAACTACTTAACAAGATTATGTATAAATAACAATTGACAAAGGATTCTCCCCAAATGGGGCCCTATGCACTATGAGTCTGGAATAGTTGGGCTCTAATACAGGTATCAAATACTAGGTGGGAACAAAAAAAATGTGTATACTACATTTAAAAGAACACACATGTTTTCATCTAAATAAATATATTATTCCATATAATATAATCTATTCTTTATAATTTTTATATACAATATTTTATATTGTCGTGATATACATGTGCATCGTACATACTCTAAACTAGTACCGTAAAAGGCTATAGTAAGTTTCTTATGCTGTCTCAATTTTATTTTGATTTTCTAATCATAAGTGATCTGAAAGTTGAAAGCCAAAAAAGAAAAGGTAATGAAGAGAACATCAGAAAATTTTAATCGAGTTATATCTCAAAAGGTTATTTAAGTATGTGAAGTTATTTTGTAAAAGTCACTAAATTTAGTTTAGTATTAATAAAGCCATAAAGAATCACATTAATAATCTAAATTAACTGTCATGACCTAACCCATGGGCCGTGACTAGTGCCCTATTGGGGCACCCGAACCCAAACACAAAACCAGGTTGTATCAAATGCATTATTTTTATAGAAATTTCGGCAGAGTTTCCTTTGTTTTACAGACTATTCCAAAACCCTGCACTCAGAAAAACCCAGCAGAATATCATACAAATACATATGCGGGCCGATAAGGTCACCGCTGCGCTTAAAACCATTCAACATACATAACATACGTATATAGTCATACAAACTGTCATAGGCCATACACACAGGCGTCCACAGACCTCTAAGCAAATAAACAGAACCATAGGACTGGACAGGGCCCCGTCATACCCTCGAATGAGCAAAAACAAAAAATAAAGAAATAAGTGTATATACCAAGTATTTGCTCCGAAGCAAAAGGAGCACTTCAGACAGCAGGTGGAAATCCTAAGCTGGAGGATCGCTAACTTGTACATCGGTACCTGCGAGCATGAAACGCAGCCCCCAAAGCACAGGGGGTCAGTACGAAATACGTACCGAATATGTAAAGCAGAATGTACAGAATATAAATAAAAGTAGTAGTCAAAATGGGAGTGTGAAAATCAAATACTTATCCAAAATCATTAAAATGTTTATTTTCAAAATACCAAAGCATGTCTAATGGACCAAAACGATGGCGCCTCCAGGCATATGCCATCCACAGTGTAACGCCAGAAAATTCATATCCCCGAAATCTTCGCCACATATCAAACATAGGATAAGTGAGCCAGGCATCCCTATACTCACAAATCCTAATACATAAATGGCATAGTGCAAAAGTTGGGCCGCTCGGATTATCGAATCGCGCCCACTAAGGCTATGTCCTGGACCGCTCGGATTATCGATTCGCACCCAAATATAATGCCAACATATCAAAAGCCCAACTCCTTATAAGTCCAAACTAAGTAAAGCCGGCCCATGGGCAAACCAACCTGCCGTATTCAGCCTACTTCGAAACATATATATATATATATATATATATATATATATATATAGCATAATACTGCCGTATTCAGCCTACTTCGAAACATATATATATATATATATATAGTATAGTATAGTACGCATGATAACAATCGGCCCAAGAACCGGTAAATGACATCATAATAGGCACAAGTAGAGTCGTGAGAATCATATGCATAAAAATCATTATTATAAATCCAAAAGATCAGTAAAATATTCGTATTTAAAAATAAAATATTATTTATATCTTCCCCTGATCAACCTTGCATTGACAACTTATGAGCATATTGTGTCCTAGGAGGAGTATTAGCATCGAAATGGGTAAGAGTGAGTGTTATGACCCAACCTATGGGCCGTGACTGGCCCAACGTCTACAAATAAATCACAATAACACCAAACGATTAGCTAAAGGCCTTTTTGGGCCTTGAATTCCAAGTTTACCCCTAATTTTATAAAAATTTCGGCAGCACTTCCCCTAGAATATAGGCTGCCGTATTTAAAAATAAAATATTATTTATACCAAATTCTTTTAAAGTTACCAAGAATTTACCTAGTAGGGTGTCGTGGGTCCGACGGGCAATGAAAATCTGGACTAGCCTGACTTAGGAGGAACATACTTACTCTAGATCATACAAATTACTATGAAATGTTTCAAAATGATTTTTAAGGCAATTCGGGCGTTTTGTCAAAAATTACGGCATTTATGCTTTTAAAACTATTAGAAAATATGTACCCAACTCGACTGAAATTAATCAACACCAACAACAGTCCAACATCACCCACAATCATTTCCAAAGCCATACTAGCAATACTAATACTAAGTATCATCATTTAATTGCCTTTACAAAATCTGGACAGCCTTCAAAACTGGACAGCATTCAAGGTTTGGACAGCATATAAAATCGGACAGCATATAAAATAGGACAGCATTCAAAACTATCAAAACTGGACAGCATTCACCCATATATATTTAGATGGTTTTCAGTCATTCTTTCGTACTACAATGATCACAATATACTAGCCAAGCATCAATTTCATAATTCCTACAAAACTGGACAGCCCACTAACATGCACAATTGAATGATGTCCAAGTATTCTTTCACCTCTCCAATGATCATATTACACCAAATAAATATCAAATTCATACTTCCAACGCAACATACCTTTAAACTACATACATAAACTTCAATTCAGCCAACATACTACATATATACATAAAATAATTTCCATCCATTCCGTCACACTACAAGGATCATATTCATGTTATTTAAATATAAATTCATGGTTTCAAAATAATATAACACTATAATCATACATATCAAATTTTTGGCCCCAACCTTAATATTCACAACTCACTTTAAACATGCTATCCTTCATGATTTTCTTCCAATTTAGCATACCACAACATACATAGAGCCTTAATAATACATAAAATAAGACTAAAGATAGACTATTCTAAAACCCTGCACTCTTAAATGGGCTAAAAATCGCCAAAGTCGAAAAAGGAAGCGTTTTCTTGCTCAAATAACACTACCATGCTACTTAGGGGACCTAAAATATAAGGTTTATAACATCACAACAATTTTGGAATCGAAAAATGCGAATTTGGTTTTCCAGCTACAGTAACCTGAGAGCTTAGCTTGTGTGGTGTTCTTGTTTGTGATTTTTTTCTAAGTGTGGGAACTAACTAGAAGATAAGAGATATCATGTATATATCTACACAGATCTTGTCCCCTCTTTTACACTTGCACCAATTAGAATATGACAAAATTTAAAGTGGGGCAACACCTATTTATTCTTCAAGATCCCAAGTCTTAGAAATTTCACTTTGGTCCCCAAATTTTTCCCAATTGAACCCAGGGTCTAACATTAACGAATAAATTAGCTTTTTATGTCAAATAAATATAAATCCCACTGTTAATAAAACAATAAAAAAACACAATAATAAAGATCCAACTCGCCCACAAGTCTAAGAGATCAAAAGACCAAATTAAACTCTCACCACCATCAAGTATTTCCAGAAATCAAATATGTAGCCAATTTTAAAGCAATATTTCAAGAAAAATTATCATTTTTTAAAAAATTTTATCTTTGATGCTATACTAAATTAATTAGTGTAGCATATATTGCTTAGAAATTGAGTTTGTGTATTTTATTTAAAGAGATAAGTGTCAAAAACACACCTAAAGTATTACATTTTTTTGAGTTTCATACATAAACTAATGGAAGTGTGAGTTTTACACTTAAACTATCACTTATTAGTTTGAGAAACACGCATTTGTCTTTTATTCCACTCTCACCATGGTGTGTGAACTACACTCTCTCTTTTATTTTAAAAATATGTCACATCACATTCCACAAAGATAAAACATTTTACTTGGATTAAAAATATATGAAATTAGTTAAAATTAAATATTAAAGTATTATTATTTAAAAAATATATTATAAAATAAAATATATAAAATATTTTTCTGACCTCACCCCAATATTTCCTCTCACTATACCTCCCTTCCCCCTTCCCCTGATCAACCTTGCATTGACAACTTATGAGCATATTGTGTCCTAGGAGGAGTATTAGCATCGAAATGGGTAAGAGTGAGTGTTATGACCCAACCTATGGGCCGTGACTGGCACCCGATTGGGGCACCCAAATAGAATTTCCAAGCCAAACTCAAATAATAGATACTATTCTATTTATAAAACTTTTTGGCAGAGTTTCCTCTGTTTTACTGACTAGCCACCTGAAATCAGAAAACTCCAATAGACAGAACAGACAGATCATATACATATCCATATATGTGCG
>DF365740.1:0-23473 GCA_000787875.1 Solanum virginianum
GAAAACACCCTTCAATTCCTTATGAAACCTATACTTATGGTTAGCTTATAGGCACTTGTACACAAGAAGGATTAAACTTGTGTAACGAACTTAGATTAGCTAAGCAATTAAAGAAAAATAGTAGGAGAGAACAATCTCAATTAGGAGATTTCTGTATACAGTTTACAGTCGCAGGACCTTCTACGCATAGATTCTCTTATAAAAAGAATAAAGACCGCAATAGAGAAAAACCTTATAGGAGAAAATCACGCTCATATATGAGTAAAGAAAAAAGAGAAGCTAAAAGATACTCTAGAAAATCTAATAGAAAATATCATAAAAATTATTCTAAAAGAGAACTAAAAAAGGTTAAATGTTATAACTGTGGCAAATACGGACATATTGCTCCTAACTATAAATTACATAAAGAATCTAGATTTAGACGACGAAACTTATGAAAAGATCCATGATATTTTATACACTTCAGGATCTGAGTCAGATTACATCTCTGAATCAAATACAGATTCAGGATCCACAACTCATAGTGAAGACGAACTTCCCAATCTTTATGAAAAGGAAGAAAATTGTGGAATAAATTGTACAAAAACAGATTGTTCTTGTAAACTAAGTGAATTCTATAAAATTCAATCACAATTCCAAGATCTAGATATAAAAATGCTAAGTTCAAAAAATATAATTAAACTTTTAAAAGAAATATCAGATGAAGAAGTTCAAAATAAAATAAACAATATGACTTCTTAAAATACTCAGGGGAATAATAAATTGGTTAAACCCAATAAATCAAAATTTGATTTTAAAAATAAGCCATATTCTTTAACAGAAGTACTTTCTAGATTAGAAGCAAAAAGGAATGTTGTCATAAGAAATACGTCCTTAGATGATCTAAAATATGAGATACACCAGGCTAAAGAAGAAATTAAATTTCTTAAACAACAACAATTGATTGACACAGATAGAATCACTCATTTAGAAAAACTTCAAATTAAAACTAGAAAACCCACTGATAAAGGGAAAGGAATACTAGAAGAAATAACTTCAGAAGAATCAGATAATGATTTTGAAGATACTAAAAATTCAGATAAGGATTCTGAGGAAGCTCCTAAAACAGTTTCATTTTTAGAAATTATGCAAATTGTTACGGCACATAGATGGTACATTAAATGTACAATATTAATAGATAATGAATTTACAATCCAACACACTGCTATGATAGATAGCGGGGCTGATGTTAGTTGTATTCAAGAAGGTCTAGTACCTTCTAGATATTTTAAAAAAATAACGCATATGGTAAAATCTGCATTAGGACATGCTTTAAATATAAAGTATAAATTGTCTAGTACACATATATGCCAGAATAAAGTCTGTATACCCCATTTCTTTTTTCTAGTTAAAAAACAAATGTACCCTCCAATTATACTTGAAACGCCATTTATAAATACAATCTATCCTTTTAAAAACTTTGATGAAAAGGGATTTATAGCAACTTACAAAAATGAAGAGTTCAAAATAAGTGAATTTCGTCCCTAAGCGACAATATGCCTTATCACGTTGTCGACAGGGACGAAACCATCTATCAGTCACGAGTTCATTGGAATCCCTTTTAATAGAAAATTATATTATTTATACATGATTAAAATAATTTTTTTATGTATATGTAATAAATATCAAACCCCCTTCGACATGTTCATACGCCTAGCTACTTCTTGAAATTTTGAACCCTTCTAAATCAAAATTTTGATTCCACCACTAATTGTCAACATGTAGATTTTGCCAAAGGATCGTCTTATGTGACATAATAACAATCTATATTCTTTATCATCTATATATTTGAACAATTACGTTACTTAAATGATAATTACATGATATTATTTAGTAAATATTATTATATGATATATCCGATAATAATATATTTAATTTTCTGCGAATCAATATCAACATATATATAACACTAAAATAAAGTAGTTCATAAATAAGCAAGTTTCCCATTTAAAAGGAAAAGAACCAACATTCCCTTCTTATTGTTTTATGTAACTTAACAATCTACTACATTCTTTACCATATATATGTATATTTGAAGAAAACAAGAAAACATTTATAAAAAGGTATAGCAAGTTTTTAAAGAAAACAAGTGTGAAATTGTATCATTGATATATATAGGAATTGCAACAAAATATTCTTTTCACTTTTAACCAAAGGGATATGTCCAAATTATGTCTTTGTCATTGATATTTATGGGAGAAAATTTGGATTTTAAATTATTAAAATAGAGTTGTAAACAAATTATAATACGTTTCTAGGAAGCTGATAAGAAAAGATTAGATTTTGTGTGATGCGTAATAGGTTATTTTTCCTTCGACGATGAAGTTTCTCTTTTGTTACTAGCTGACTTTGTCATACTAATATTTAAAGTTTGTTGAAATAGTATATATTTCCTCCCAAGAATATATGTTTTTACTACTTTATTGCGAATGAATAAGATATTGAGATATTATCCATGTATAAAATTAAAATTACATTATAATTGATATGAATCGATTTTTGGTTCCACTAGCCAAGAATTCTGAATTGTTCTCTTGAAACTCATCCTATTTATTATAAATGATTAACTTGTCCCGAAATGTCAATGTAAGGATAAACAGAGTTTAGAAATTTTCAAAATCAAATTCAATCCGTTCAATGCGCCCCCGTTTAAGTTTAGGCAGGTTATCTGCCCATTTATTAGTTTAACTTGTTTCAACCCATTAAAAATTGGATAAATATGTAATCCAAATTGACAAGAGAAATCTTACCAAAACATATTCTAATTTTTTTTAAAAAAATTGATATCTTATATATAGCCATAATAAAGAAAAAAATTGTCTAGGTACTAAAATATCGTGAAAGAACCAAAGAAAGAAGTAAAACTTGGTAAAAATCGAGTCGAATTGGATCTTGACCTGTTCTATAATCCATTATCAAACATTCAAACTCATTCTGACCCAACCAAATTTGAATTGGATTGGATTGAATCTTGATCCGTTTGTTATCTTGATCCATTGTGATCCACCCTAATTTGACCTGATCAATCGCTACCCTATATAGTAGTACTAACCATATTCTTGTAATTCTTACTTTTAATATATTTCTCTATGAACATAAGTTGTTTATCGTGTTTTGAATTATATATTAATTATTTTGTTATTGTTATCATTCCTTTCTTGTAAGCTCTCCACAATTTTCCTTATTAATTGTATGCTTTTTTTCACTATCTTTTTTTCTTGATTTAGATTTGTTATACTTGAGTCGAGAGTTTTTAAAAAATAATTTTTATCTTTATGAGATAATTAATAATACAATTTATGTACACTTCTCTATATACTCATGAAATTTCATCGATTAGATTGTTATTATTCTTGTGGAAAAGACTGTTTCAGCGTTTTGTACATAAAATCTTCTTCCACAATGAGGCTGCTATCATTTGTTTACACTATTTCACAGATAAAATTTCAAAATGATATTTTCAAGTGAGCTAGGGTTTAACTAATACAATTATATACTTCATCTGTTTAAATAAGAATGACGTGATTTGATTTGGTATAGCGTTTAAAAAAATAAAGAACTCTTTGATTTAGTGGTTCTAAACTAAAGTTATGTCAAATGTACCAAAATATCATTTAATCTTGTGGTCTTAAATATGCCACGTAGAAAGTTGAAACTAAAATATTGTGAAAAAAGGAAAAGGGCCATTCTTTTTGAGCCAAACTAAAAAAAATATGTCATTTTAAAAAAAAATAAAGTTAATTGTTATAAGCTTGTATCACTTGTATTCATTGGCTCTAATTTTAGTGGTATTTGCTTTGTATTTTTTCTTTCATACAATGAATCTACATACAAAGAGAAGAGGACTCCGATATATACATAAGATACTACAAATAATCATCTTCCATTAAAGATTCATATAACATACATTTATATGCCACTATATTTTAGTATAACACACATGTATATTATAAATCTCTTTGTGATACACTGAAATACAGTGATACATATAGTTACTATATCATTATATATATATATATATTTCAAAATATCTGAAGATTTCATGAGCAAATATTCGATCAAACTTAAATTATTTAACTTTCGAACAATGAAATGTATCCCGTAAATTAGAATAGAGATCAAAATATATACATAATAATTAAAAGCAAGAAAAGTGATATTTTTATCTCTTTTTTTTTTTTTGCTTAATTCAAAAGTTTGCTATTTAAACGAGTGAGCAAAATTGCAAGTTGATTGTGACAAGACATTGTTGTGTTTTTTAATAAATAATTGACAAAACATGAGTGAACATATCAAATATGGAAAAGGAACTATTGTGTATGAAAGGTGAGGAGTCAAATGTTTTGTTGAAAGGAAATTCACATGGAACACATCAATTCAATATATATAGTGATTATTCTCTTTTAATTTATTTGTCCTACTTTACTTTTTTAGTTCGTTTAGAAAAAAATATATTTCTTCTCTTTTTTGATGGATATATCTATCTTTACTTTATAAGTTTATAATATTTAAAAGTTATTTTGCTTTTTTAAATCATATGCCAAGTCAAAGCAAGATAAATAAACTTTTAAAAAATAATAACATGCAATGTAATAATTAAAATTCGATTATTCTTTACTGAGCATATATTTGTGATGAATTTGAATCAATTAGGTAATCTTGAATATATCAAATGATTAGAAAAGAAGAAATTACGCGCATAAGCAAACATATGCTAGTTAATATGTTAATATAGTTATAGTTTGAATTAATTACATCTCACAGCAAACATCTAGCTGTAATTATAGTTTGAATTTTGTATAATTCGGTCAATTTATACAAACATTGTGTGCGATAATAATTATATAGCTAAATATACAAACACTGTGAATTGTATAACAAATTATACAAAGGTTGTGCACGAATCGTATACCGAAATATACAAATGCTATACAAAAACTGTGAATTGTGTAGCGAATTGCACAAACATATACAAATGTTGCGCGAATTATACAAATGCTGCTATAACTATCGTTATGAAATGCAATTACCCAAATTATAACTATGACATATAATTAAAATATTTTTGAATGACTATATGCGAAAATTTTTAAAAAAAATAATACTGATATTCAATTAGTAATACAATAGATGACCATCAAATGTTGCCTTTATAGGAGTAGAAGAATACCACCCATCATTTTTCTCATCAGAATCATATTATATATATTAAAAAATCATCTGACTAGACATTGACACAAATCTCTAAAGATTTGGATCAATTTATATTACAATTCACTTTCCTCTCACTGAAAAATAATATTATATAAATTTTATTCGTGATTCTCTTTTTTAAATATTATAATTTAGCTGACTCAATGAAATTATATCTAGGAGTTGAGTTAGAATTGACGAATGTGTCGATAGAAGCACTTTTCCCCTTCAATCATCATGTCCATAGGGTCTCCAAAATTGACCCAAAGTTACTAATATTATCATCTAAGTAACTCATAGGGAAATTATTATTAGTGAAATTGTCCAAAGATTGTTGTGGTGGTGATATTGGTTGTGGAGATTGGCCCATTTCCATACAAATTAGTGCCATGAGATTGGCTTGTTGGCATTGCATGTTGACAATTTCAGCTTGTGCCTTTGCCAATTGTGCTTGGAGGTCACCAACTTGCTTTTGTAATTGGCAAATTGATCCTGCACAACCATATACAGGATCCCTCAGCCTTGCATTTGCTTCATATACCATGCTACTTACGGCATCTGCTCTTTGAGACTCTGGTAATTCCTGAAAAAAAGAAGATGTTTTAGGTTTTATAATCAAGTGAATAAAGGGCATCGATGCACAAAGTATTTCGTATTTACGTAGGATTTAGAAAAAAGTCGGAAGTTAAGGGGTGTGATATGGAGTTGTAGACAACCTACCCTAATGCAAGTATTAGTGACTGCTTTCACAGTTTGAGTCTGTTGTTATAAGTGAATAACTGTATACATATACTTGTTCAAAAGAGCTATAGCCTAGTACTAGTAGTTAATTATGAGATACAAATAAGATATGTAGGTACTACAACATAACACTAAACAACAAAAATGCAACGCTAATTCTATTTGACGATGGGTTTGTGACGGATTATGAAATATATAGCGATAAATTAATGACAAATTTCTTAACTAAATCTTATTTTTGTTATAGTGAAGGGTTTTGATTACTTTAACTCAAGAAGCCATAGATATTATTTGGTATAGATATATGCAAAGATGTATGCTTGAAAAATTAATACATATAACAATAACTATCATTCCAGCAACGATTATCATCTATCTATCGAATACATTGCAAGTCATCTATATGAATAATCATTGACATATTACTTTATTTAAACTCGCGTCATGCCAATATATTTATCAAATACAAATAACATATACTAGATATTTTTCTAAGGATATATATATATATAATATTGTTGGAATGAAAAGAAAGAAAAGACCACCCCCTAATAATAATAGTAAATAATAAAGTAGATTGATGTGGTGGTTGTTTCTCATTATTATAGTGAAAGAGAAATCAATTCCCCTACACCAAGATTGGGCAATATAATTGAGATATTTTCTTGTCAACTTCTTCTCATGTCTATTTCAATAATCAATTTTAGCCTAGACATTATTTGTCAAATTAGCAACAAGAAATTACCTAAACACTACTAAAAGCCAAATGAATATTGAAATATTCCTAATTAATTACCACCACAAAATATAAAGAAATTACTATTGAAATTTTTTCCAAGCTAAAAACAACCTACTTATAATAGGTTGACTTCAAAAACTTAACAATGTGAAAGAACTTTTATATAATCAATGATAAAGTTAGAAATTTTAACAAAAAATTTATTAGAAAAATGCAAAATAATCTACTTAGAACTAGAAGTTTCCTTATTTTAAAGGGATTCAATCATTAATGTACTATAAAATTAAATATTATTTTTATCCTAGTTGCAAAGTAAATAATACAAGGATGAAGGAAATTCAATTGAATCACTTGATACAAAATTTAAAAAATATATAATTGAAACTCAAACGTAAAGCCCCAACAAACAAGGCAAATATATTATGTTAATCTAACACAAGTAGTAAAATTACTTTAATTTCTTACTTTGTTTATTTATTTATTTATTTATAATAGTGGAATAGGGAAGGTACATGACTACCACATACCAGCTTTTAACCGCAATAAATATACACATTAACAAAAAATATAAAAATCCTTACTAACGTTAGTTAATTGTGATTGGATCCAATGTCTTATAGTTTTAGGGACATTACAAAGAGTGCCAATTATGTCTAAAAATATATTAGCGGCAATTAATTGCACTAAATATCATTTTTTGGTACATATAGTGGTAGTGTATTATTAATAACAAGTAGCTTATATTTACGTTTAGAAATTTATTAAATATATATAAGTATTCGATTATGAATCTAGTAATCTAGACGAGCTATGATCATTCAATGATGATTTAAGATCAATAAACTTTAAATTCTGACTCTACTTCTAAAACAGAAATACCATATGTACTATTGGATAATTAAAGACTTTATACCTGCAAGAACTTAATAATATTGCTAGCACCAAATACACGATGAGCCGTTGTGAACTTGATAGGATCATTTGGAGGAAAATAAGGTGCCAACACACATTTCTCAGCACAGCGCCGCCGTAATATTTTACAGGCGGCGCATGGGCTCACCACTATCATTGGCGTTGACGGTGGTGGTGGTGGTGAAGATGAAGACGAAGGCGAAACCGAGCGAGATGATGATGAAGATATGGTGGATTCCATTTTTTTTCTAAAGAAGATGTTTTTCAAATTTTTTGATGTTTATAGAAATAAATGTGTAAAAGGAAATAGTTTACTTGGGGTGGTCTAAGATGGAGTGAACAATGGATGTATTTATAAGCTAAAGGAGAAAAAGAAATAGGAGTATGATGATGTCATAAATAAGAAAATAAAATCTTTTTAATTTCCTTTTTCTTAAAAAAATTAAAAAACAATAAAAATAATATATTTAATATAATTTTTCTGTGAAAATAAAAAATTTTAAAATAAAAAGTTTTTTTTTCTTTTCTTTGCGGCGATTTCTGTTTTCACAGGTACCAATATAGCTACTTCTAAAGTTTATTACTTTTTTGGATTTTGCATGTGAAAACTCGATAAGAAGCTTTGAACATTAGGAATTTTTTATTAAGGGAAAAATATATATTATATGGCCATCCATCAAAATAATAATTATTTTTTTGTCCTATATTATATATGCATTTTTCATTTACATGATTATTAAGAAATTATCAATGCACTAGTGAATTTTAACATTTTACTCTTTTTTTATATCAATATACATTAAATTAAGTTAGAAAAAATTATTAATACATTAATTAATGGTGGGGTAAAATAGAAAAAATAATTAATTTTATCCTAATTTAGTAAATACCTATATAATATTTGACAAATATTTATAGAAAGACGTTCATAAAATATGAGACGGAGGTAGTAGTAAATATACATATATTTTGTATACTATTGGTATATATAAGATATTCATTTTTAATACAAAATAATGTATTATTTCTTTTTTCTTTCATATATTTGACTTGTGAATATAATTATTTTGACCAATTATTCATGTATATAACTTGCCATTTAATTAAATGGTTGTCGTAAACCAACCTCATGCAAATAGTGGCGGAGCCAAAATTTTCTTTAATGAGGTTCAGAATTTTAAGAAGCAGAAATATAAACTAACTAAAAGAGGTTCGATCTAAAAGTTTTGTTCGAGAATTAATATAAAATTTGCACTATAAAATATGATTTTTAAAAAATTTATTCGTATAATTAGCTCACTATAAAAACACATGATGTGAAATATATGAAAATAGCTATTAAGTATATTTTTCTTTTTTCACTAATTTAATCAGAATATCTGCAAAATAATCAATGAGCAATTTTTAATAAAAATTTTTAATTAAAAATAATATAATATTTGTATCGATATTGGGGAAAAAAAATAGTAACAACAACAACAATAGTAATAAATTCTTGAGAAAATGAGTTTAAGCACAATTTGAAATCCAATTAGATATTAATTATGGAAATGATGCAAAAATTCATAAACCAATTAGAATTGATAAAGGAAATAAAGATCGATGATGAAGATTTATATATATTGAGAAACAAAAGAATTTCAATATACATATAATTATTATTTGAACAAAAAAAATTACTATATAATCAAACAAATATTAATAATTTAGTCAAATCTGTCAAAGTCAAAATTGTCTATATATCAAAGTCTTTAATTTGTGAAGACGTATCTTTGCAAACGTGAGGAACAAAACAAAACAAAATTATTTGGTTTTATTTTTAGTAAAATAGTGAAAAATATTCTAATAGCAATCGGAAAAAGGCGCGGAAGAAAATACAAATATAGCTAGAATTGAATGAGAATAAAAAATATCTTAAGATAAATTTAACATAAAAACATCTATATATTTATTACATAATATCAACTGTAAATTTCATATCGTAAAAAAGAAAAAAAAAAGATCTTATCCATATTCAATACATATAAAACATAATAAATATTATAAAATAAAATACGATAAAAATAAATGAGACAATAATTTTATAACAAGATGATTATATATTATCTTTTTCACATTTTACTTATGAAATTCATTGAATATATTATTATTTCAATAACTAAAATTTATTGCATGGGAATTCATGACTAAAGAATGAGAGTAAATCATGGGTTAGTGCTTCCTAACGACCTATCCTTAGTCTAACATTTCATTTTATTTTCTAAAGTAATCCAAAGTGTTTCACACACAAAAATTGGATATGTTACGAGCCTTTCTAGAAGGATTTAAGTGATTTTTATATTTTTTGCATGATATAAATAAAATGATAATAATTTAATGAACAAAACGTTTTATGTTTACACTAAACTCAGTCACTACATCTAAATAAGTATAATATCTGACATTAAGTATATCAATAACATGATTTTATATGTCTGATATAAGTATCAACAAGACGATTATTTTAATATATACTAAAATTTAAAATTTGAATTCATATTTTAAAGGTAAAATTTAGACTCGTATATGTATTTAATCTTTGGTAATATGATGAAAATTTTTTTATAAAAAATTTCAACTTGATTTGAAGTAATTGGAGATAAATCCATTTTTTTCCATTTTTCATTGGAAAAAAAAGGGAAAATTCCTCCAGCTTTCTTGGACTTGGAGTGACATTAAAGAAAGTCAAGGGTGACTAATAAAGATTAAATCTTTAGCATAGAAAATAGAATCATTAATTTTATTTTATTGCTTTTTCATTTTTTCTTTTTTGTCTTTTTTTGGTTTTTGATTGACGTGACCAGTAGAATCTACGCCTAAAATAGAAGACCTTATCAAACTTAGTTGTTTTGAAACTAATTTATTTCCCTGCAATTAAATTAAGCCACATGTAACATTTAATTTGAAAGTGGAAAGTGGCTGTTATTGAGAAGTTTAGCTTTGTTATAATTTTACAAAAAAAAAATTATATTATATAATTTAAATTTTATGTATTATCTTGCTAATTTGTTGTTTTTATTTTTCTTTCAATCTAGTTTTTTATTTTTATTTTTTTAGGTGAGAGGTGATTAGACAGGGTAATACATGACACAATTCTAAATTATCGAGGACACTACCTTAGATAGAAAAGTATGAGAGTTGCATATTAGACTAGGATATGTATAGAGTTTTATTATGCTTTTCGAGGAGTTTTGTCGTATTCTTCTAGTGTCTTGCTTTTGATTCCATCATCATCTGTTTTATTTATTGTGTTTAGATTATCGCATAATTCTATGGTTGTTACCGTTTCTTCTAGTTGCTTTTTTCCGTCGTTGTTGTTTTCTCTTTTTCATATTTACTTATTATATTGTGCTCCAGGTGACAGTTCTTTGAAAATATCTCTTTTTTCACGAGATAGAAGTATGCTCTACATACACTCGACCCTTCCCAAACTTCATTTGTAAAATTTAACTGGATATATCACTAATTTATCAATAAAAATCTCTCTATTAAGTGACGGAGCTAGAGATTCAAGTAAGGGATGTCAAATCATAGAGTAATAAGCACAAATTCTTTCTTTTTTTAGAAAAAAAAAATGTTGAAGCAAAAAGCCTTGAGTAAAGTTCAAACACCTGGTTTGTCAATAATTTAAAAGTTTTTTTGCAACCCCTCGAAAAATTATTGCACTAACCTTTTTTCGTGTGTCAAGAGGTGTCAACATCTATATATATACATGCGAAATTAAAATTTGACCTACTTGAGGAATCTTATTAGCTCAGTTGATTAATTATCTGAACTTTCACCTTATTGGTGAGGGTTCGATTTCCCACACTGTAATTTCCCTTCCATTTTCCCTTCCCCTACTCCCTAATTTTTTTACCTACCTCTACAACCTAATTTTTTAATAGAGTGTCGCTTGACACCCTCGGACATGGATAGATCCGCCCCTCTCTCTGTTCCATAAAAATTAGAGTAAAACCTACACATATTTTATCCTCTTTAAAATTTACTTGTGATATGTTCCTATTGTGATTTTTTTTTCTTACCCAAAAAAGGATCCTAATTAAATAAGTGGTTGGATTGTGATATTCTATAATTAGTGAGACAAAGACAACAATTCCTACTATCCTAACTACCATTACACTACGTGTCTTCAAAATAAAATTCCAAAATGACAAAATAATATTCATACCACGTTATTATTAAAGAAAAATGTCACCTCGTTTGGCACATGCTTTAGAAGAAAAACTTCTAAATTTATGACCTTTCTTTTATATTAAAAAAAATTATAATAATTTATTAACAATTAATATAATTTTCGATAAAAAATTATACTACCTGTATATACTCATAATTCTTAATATTACCATTTCATATAATCGATTTTAAGTTATTTGAAATTAAAATATAATAACTGTTATATTCATTATATATTTGACGCCGTACCATAAAATTGATTTATTTCTAGATCATGTTGATCAAAATTCAAGATTAAATTTTAAATTTTTGTGGCATGACGTTATTCACGAATATAAATATGGAAATGGTGTGCTAATTGAATTAAGCTATTCAATTACAAATTAATAAAATTAAAAAAAAAACGAATATTGTTGACTGATTTTTTTCCTCACATGGGATTTCCCACGGTTTACATAATTTGATGAGTTTCACGAGTTTCAAGAAAACAAAAAAAAAATAAATTAATTTTGTATAAAGATATGAATTATTTTCCTTAATATTCGTAAAATTCCAATTTATTTTCCTTCACTATTATTATATGAAGAATTATGAGTAATTTCTTATTGCAAATATATTTAAAGTATTTTTAGTTGTTGTTTATATAACATTTACTATTTTTTTTGTTATATTTATTATTTGAGACGAATATCTAATTTTTTTATTTTTATATATAGAAATAAAAGTGCGTACACATCATCGCGTCTGAACTCACATAGAGGATAATGCAAATGTTTGAACTCACATAGAGGATAATGCAAATGAAGGGTCGTTTGGTGTGAATGATAAGGACATTTAATTATGGGATAAAAATATAGTGGCCCTTAAATTGATGTTTGATTGACAAATCCAGAATAACTAATCCCGAGATTAATAAATAGTATCAGGATAAGTTATCCCTTTTTTTGGGGGTATACTAATCCCGGGATAACTTATCTTGGCTTAACAAGGATAAATGGCATATGTATCCTTTTAGACTTTTTCTTATATCTTTTTTCGAATATTTATGTAAATTTATATTATTTTTTAATACAATATATAACTACATTCACAACCTTCACTCCTTATTTTTATGATATTTCTTGATATTTTTCTATTAAAAAATTATACTATATAATATAATTTTTATTGACTAATATCATAAATTTTTTTTACTTTAACAAACTTAGAAATAGAAGTTCTATTTTTTAATCAAATAAAAAGAAAATTTTATTTTAAATGCATATCATGCACACATAAAAATATTTAAGTTATATAAGATGAAATGTTTATTTTAAAATGAATATTGAATAACTAAAACTAGTAAAGAAAATGCATAAAATACGAATAAAGTGAAGGGTATTTTTATAAACAAATAACATATTCTTAAAATTTATGCAACAAACCAAACATCCAATAAGAAATAATCTCAGTATAATTTATCTCATCATTACTAATCCCAATGCAACTTATCTCAACGTAATTTATTCCATCATAATTTTAATTCAAACCAAACGATCCTAATTCTTTACCTTTTGGAATAAACATGAATTATTTCTTTAATATATTTTTTTTATAATTAACATGTTATCAACATAGCTAATACGTCCAAAAGTACATATCTAATTTCTAACTTTTCAATCTAATCTACTAATTAAATTAACTTTTAAACTTAATTTGTCAGTGGAAGTAGTTGGACTCCTGTAATTCTGTTCTCAATTGCAAAATAAAATAATTGGATCAAATTTATATATATAAAAAATAATTCAAAAAAATTAGTCCATTGCGTGTGGACTTTGGTAAAAGAAAACAATATAATATATGACCGTTTAGAAATATATATCAAAGGCAGAAGACTGTCCAAGTCAATCTATAGTTGGTATTCTAATTTGATATAAAAACATTCTTATTAATCTTTATGTCTGAATTTAAATTTTTCACTATTTGATTTTGAGCGTGACATTCAGGAATTGAGAGTATAATCACTGCTACCAGCTCGCATGATTCAAGAACGTCACACAAGACTTAGTAGGTCTGACTCTGATATCATGTCAAATCATGTTTTGAATCCAACTCACATTCAAATATTAGCTCAAATAAAGAAAAATGCTCAAATTTTATAAGGATAAAAAGTTTTCGTCCCAGTTCGATGTGAGATCATTCTTATCGACATGATTTCTCCACCTTTAATCATAGATTTTAGATTCAAATTTCTCAAAATAACTTTATTTTTTTTTAAATTAAAGCATATATAGTTTCTAATAATGAATTTTGCAATGTCAAAGATACTAGAATGGTCCAAGAGCTACAAAATAAATTTTAACACAAATTAAAGTGGAGGCCACCATGTCAAGAAAATGGGGACCAAATAAATGACTTCACTACTCCACGAATGTACTTCATTTTCCGTTCAAATGTACACTGTGACGTGCTTGATATGACTTTCAAAAGATACAAAATATGGATTAGTAATCTAAAGTAAAATCATAATAAAAAATTTATTATTATCAATAATTAATTATATATAATCTTGATATCTTGGTTAATGATTATTTTTCGAAAGCAATTTGTTGGAGAGATTTACATTCTACTAAAAATCCAAGAAAAAGAGAGCAAGAAGGGGATAATTACACAAATTATCTTATTTAGAATTTAGATAGCTATATCATCTTGATCATATTCTAAAAACAGTAATAGCAAAAACAAAAATATAAATGATTATTACATTTTAGAAATTATCAAAATATTCATAGACGAAGGATTGCTCGCCTAACACATTATCAAAAAAAAATTTGGCAAATTTGAGTTCAAAATATCAACTAGTGTGAAAAATTGTGTGGAAAAGTGATGTCGATTGAATTTTAGGCCAATCAGATCAAAAAATGATTTTTCGAATCAAAATTGCTCAACCAAAAAAGTAGGCGGTCCGCATCTCGGACCTGCCCCAACATAGTTCATTTTAGACTTTTATTTATAAATGCAGCCAAGGGATGTGATTTATATTTTTCTTAATAAAACACACTCCTTAAGTGGAATTTATATTTTATTTCATAAAATGCTAGTCATGAATGCATTTTATGTATTTCGGAGGAAAATAAATTAAAATGGAACAAGTTTGCATCCCGTGCTTACTTCACCACTATATTCTAATGACAATTTTAATGAGGGGCATTCTAGTCTTTTTCACCCTCATATACTTAACCTATGACTTTCTACGGTCGTTTTCGACCTCAAAATACTTTATAAGCAAATTACTAATCACTCTACGCTATTCTAACTCAAGAATAGGGCTAAGAAGAGACTAGGGTTCAAGAAATTTAAGCCACAACTTCATCGTTTAATTTTTCAATCTTCATTCCAGATATATAAGACTAACACAACGTTAGAATGAGTTCGTCCACGTGCCCCTTCATTTTTATCTATCCGAGTTGAGTCGAGTTTGAGTTTCTAAGTGAATTATTGAGTTATCTATTGTCTTATCAAGTTCCTTGCATGTAAGCATGTATTGATGATGTTCATGAGTTGAATACTTGATTTGAATGTATGTTATTCATTCACATGAACCCTAATTGATGATTATATTTGATTTTATTCGTAAATTGGGTTAATTCTTCATCCTTTGAGTCTTATTAAATTATGTGTTGGGATTATTGTTATTATTATACTTTAATGCTTGAATTGTCGTTCATGGTTATATTCTCATGAACCCAAATTGAGTAAATGATTATGATTTTTAGTATGCATTATTTTGAATTGAGTTTGATGTTTTTCTTTTGTGTGTGTGTGTGTGTTGAGAAAAGATGATTCCTTCTACTGATTTGAAGCATATTTTATTGAGTCTAAATAAACATGAGTTTTTGAGCATAAGTCATAATTTGAGAAAGAGTTTTGACAAGATATGAATAACTTTTAAAGTATGTTATGAAAGCATGTTATATTTTCATGAAAAAATATTCAATAACTATTTTTATTATTTTCATAAGAATCTACTTTCATCACGTCTTACTTTTCTTTATGAGTTGATTTGGTGAAAATGAAATAGAAACATTATATTTTATAACCCAAATTTTTTTGTTTTTTCATGATGAGAACTATCTTTATTTTTAATATTGATAGGCCATATGCCCACCATGAATTTGATCATTTATGGTTCAAACAATTTATTGGCCAACTTTTTCTTCTTATCCAAAAACTTCATTAATATAGCATACATTCCTTCACAATTCTTGCATTGACCAAATTAAATGTATTCAATTTTCTTCCCCTACTACTAGTCATATGTACTATATAGTATAATTATTGTGTTCTTGGCTAAATTATCTAGATGTATATTAAATGTGGAAAAAGGAGAAGAATTTTTGTGGGACATTGGGTTAAGACCAAACATTCTTGACTATATATTATCAAAATTAGTTCAACCTAAGTTGTGTACCTAATTAATACTGCATAGAGAATACTCCCATCATTATTATACTAAAGGGAAATAAAATACTACTTCTACGGGTCATTTCCTTCGTCTCATTTTAATTGTCATTTTAACTCAAAAATGTGTCATTTTAAGAATTCTTGAAAGAAGAATTTTCGCATATATCTATTCAAAAATATTATACTTATGCTTCATAACTATAGTTTGGATAATTACATTTCATAACTTTAGATATAGCAACATTTGTGAAATTCATGCAATATCTGTATGTGTTTGTACAATTTGTAGTTTTTGTATAGCGATTGTATGTTTCTGTATATAATTCGTGCACAACATTTGTATAATTCGTTATACAATTAGTAGTATTTGTATATTTTCGCTATACAATTTGATTCGCACACAACTTTTGTATAATCGAGCACAATGTTTGTATAAATCATGCAAATCGTATAAAATTTAAACTATAATTACAACTAGATAATTGTCGCAAGCTGTAATTAATTTAAATATATAATTATATTAATTAATTAACTAGTATATATTTATTTATTCGCATAATTTTTCCTTCTTGAGATGGACAATTTATTATTTTTAACTATACTTATGACATTAAAGAACTATGTAAAATATTTAATAAGAAAAATATCAATCAATCGATCTTCATTAAATAGAAATAATTTAATTTACTAATTATTTTATATTTATTATTTTCATAATCGATATAAAGAGTTAAAACGACAACTAAAATGACACAGATGGAATACGGACATGTTCATTAAAGAATTAACTAATATTCCTTTTTATTGGGTTTCTAGAGCTTTCTTTCATGTCAAATACGTGTGCAATTGTATAAGGTCATCATTATTGTACTAGCCATCAAATAAATCCTAGTCATGATATGTACTTTTGTTCCTATTTTTTATATGAGGTAAAAATTTATATTTTTCATATTATAATATTTTATAAATTATATTTAAAAAAATTGATTGCTAGATAAAAGTTTAGTTGCTTAGGATAAAAATTAAAGATCGACGTATAAGTGTAACGTGAGCAAGGATTCAAGACCTAATCACCATATATATGTTGATTAAATTCGATTATAAACTTTTAACGTGAATTTATTATTGTTTGATGATAAATAATTTTTTAAATTATTATTAATTTATAACGACTGAATTAAAGCTTTTAATGATCACTTTTTCTCTTCTTTTTTACCAAATAAAAAAGTCCAAGTTGTCAACTTCTTTGAGTTAATTGAGACAGGATGTATAACAGCTATAAATATTTCTAATTTTAGTTATTTGAAATTATTTTCCAAAAATAAAAATATAAAAGGAAAAAGGTCCACACGGCTTTTTGGTTTTAATTGAGGCCTCCAGCATATACACAATTTAGCAATAAATTATCATAAAATTTGGTTAATTATTTCAAATATTTTAGCAATAAATTAGTGTTAATTAAAGTTTGTGGTTAATTTTAGTTTATGTTTTTTTACAATTAAGTGATAGCTTAGAGTCGTGTTAATTTGTAGAATTTTGATGATTTCATTGTAATAACTTATCTTTAGATAGAAATTTCGCATCGAAAAAATACATGAGAAATATTGGGTATATAAACAAATAGGTTTGACCTACTAGTGACACGATTTAAAGTAATGCTATCAGTAGCAGGTTGGGTCATTACAGATGGTATTAGAATCACTCTTATGTCAGTCTTGTAGATGTGGACCGGAGGTCAACTGAATTTAGGTAAATTCCAGTGAGGCGGCATAAACTTTGTAGATGTGGGATGAAGTTCAACTGAGTTTAGACAAGTTTCGGTGAGGCAGGGGGTGTATAAGGCAAACCTCAGGGGATAGTATATACATGGACAATATCACTAACGAATTGGATCAGTAATAACTTATAATATCATATTAAATTATGATGATAGTGTAAAAAGAATCTTTATTAGTGTATAAAAATTGAACTCAATGTTTTAATTATTTTTCTTGTCTCTTAATTATTATTAGATTAGAAGATTAGAGCAGCCGTAATAAGTAGACAAAATATATAATTAGTAGAAATAGAAATATCACATGTCTAAATAATGAATTTCTAGGAAGTAGGAACCATAAGAATTCAACCTCCAAATTTATTTTATTTTTATGTTCATTTATTAAAGTGCACGAGGGAAACTATGATTTCTTAAAATAGTTATTTTTCAATTTTTTCCGTGTTTTTAATAGTGCTTTTTGATAGTTATTTTCATTTTCTAAGTTCATTTTATCAGTTGAATTAAAGGTGCTTCATTTTAAAAATTTAAAGATCAAAAGATGCTTACGATTATATTTAAAGAATTAAAATAGATCTACTTTCATAAATAAGAAACATTTTTTAATAAAAGACGCACATGATGTTACTAGAGGTCTTTGTCATCTTGAGGTTACCACGGTTGGTGAGAGGACCCAGACAACATAGAATGACCAAAATCTAGCGAGTACAATAACCTTAACCGCACAAGCCTGGGTTCTTTCATAGCTATCAATTCGCATTCGCAGGTCATCCAACAGCACTACGTCAATGAGTCGATAGAAAGAGTGTCATGATGGAAGTTTCCTGGGCCAATCATCACTCGATAACTCAAAACGCTGCTCCGAAGAATGAAATTTAATTTGCTAAAGAAGAAGATTCCCGCTCGAGAGAAATTCTTCTTACTGCGACGAGGGAGGAACCAAGCCTTCGGTCATTCACCGCAGTAACCTAAGAGATACAGGAGACAAATTCTTTTGTATAGATTTAATCCTTTCCAGGGAATCGATGGTGATACTAAATCAAGGAAATTTCTTTATTTTATGATGCAATAATTATATATACGGAGTGTCATCAGTTATTTATTTCTTATAAGAATATCTTCGTATATTTTTTCAGTATTTTGAATCATAAATTATAGTATTTTTATGTAGTATGTAAATTGTAAATTATCTAATGGTTCATGTGAAACATCTCTACTACTCAAAACTAATTTGGAGTCATGAACACATGTGTAACCAAATAGTGTACTTTAGTAAGAAAAATGTAAGTTGTGAAACATACTTGTTTCATTTAAAGTAAGACATGGTCATGAAATATGAATTCAAAGTTGTCCTATAATAAGACTAACCTAATAAGAATATTGACCAAAATATTGGTGACTTGAAAGCTGCCTATCTAGTCTAGAAAGTATTTTTAGGTGGGAATTAAAGGATAATTTTATTTTTTTATTTTCCATTTTCCATTTTTCTTTTTCATTTTTAAGTCTAGTCATTCCAAAGAATATTGTGTCCATTGATAAGATTGAGAATGATGGCCTAAGTTGAACATAATATAGTCAATAACTAACCATTCATTTCTAGCTTGTAACTAGTAATACTAGTTAATGTCTCATTCAAAGAAAATTTTACTTTGTTTTGAGAATCCATACCAAAGTAAGACTTATCAAAATCTATGTGACCCACCACAATCAATTTTATGAAATTAAGTAAGAAAAAATTAGGTGAATAAACAAATATATACTTACTTAATTAGCTACGATAATTATAGTTTGAATTAATTATGGTTAGTGGCAAACGTCTAGCTATAATTACAGTTTGAGTTTTGTATAATTTGTGAGATTTATACGCATGATTATGCAGAAATTGTGCGTGAATCAAATTGCATAACGAAATATACAAACAATATATAAAAAGCACGAATATATTGTACAATGAATTATATAAATATATACAAATACTGCTCGAGATATACAAATGCAGCTATAATTATAGTTACGAAATATAATTGTCATAACTAGAGCTACAAAGCATAATTAAGATATTTTTGAGTGATTATATGTGAAAATTTCTCACTAAATAATGATGTACTATGAAACTCAAGAGTGTGGCATAGCGTTAATCAAGTAGGGTATTGATAACTATGGAAGACCAAAATTTGAATTCGAGACATGCAAATCATGAGATGATTTCTTCACATTATATAAAATCTCAATGAAAAAAAAAACTAGTGGATATTCAGTGGAAATAATTGAGATACAACACAAACTGATTCAGACGCGATTTAATATATGGGAGTGGGAATTTGAGGGACTAAAGCTTCAAATAAGGGCAAAGATATACAAGAAGTCGATTGTTCTAGTCTCTCAAAAGTCTTGATGTGCTAGTTGAGTTAGGTTTTGCTTGACCTAATACACAATATAATATTAACTCATTCAAACTAGTTAAATCCTCTTAATCTTCCATTTTTTTAAGTTTAAAAGTTGATTTTCAAGGTTAAAGAATCCATTTTTCACCTAGTAGTACACACATGATTATAGATTATGATATATAGTAGGTAGTTACTTAGTGGATTATGATACTAATTAGTTACCAACATGATTCAATTATGACTGTTTGGTATAGAATTATGATTATGAATTACAAAATGATTTTCTAGAACTAATAACTCCTACTCAAATGGTTGAAAAAATAGCAAAGAAGTTAGATCAATAGAAATTTGTTTCACTATTAAAGTTCTCTTGTATTTGGAAATTCTATATAAATACTCAATCATCAATTACTATAATTAAATCTCAATTTGTACTATCGCATTGTGCGATATTTGAGTCGAGAGTTTTTTTAAAATAAAATATCATATAACTTTCTTTCTTCCTTTTTTTGAAAAAAATAATAATATAATAGTGATATTCAGACCAGTTTATACCAACTTCGTTGATTCATCAAGTATAGGAATAGCAACGGGGCAGGCGGAGCAGATTGAAGTAATTATTTTTAAAAGTAATGTGAGGCGGAAAAGGTTACAGGTATAAAAAACCAAATGAAAATTCGAAGAAAAATAAATCTTTGTACCTAGTAAAAATCAAAGATATAAACTTATTATATTTAAGATTAAACTAAATATTTTCAGTAAATTGTTAGTTGTTAAAATATTAATTAGCAACTTTTAATTAACGATTAAAAAATAATTGTTGAAATGTCAACTAAAAATAGTTATTTAGTTGAAAATATTAATAGCTCAGTTGATTGACTATCTAAACTTCCACCTTGTTGGTCAGGGTTCGATTCCCCACATTGTAATCCCCTCCCCATTTTTCCCTTCCCCTACCCCCATTTTTTAAAAAAAAATTATTTACTTAATTATTGAGATGTTAATTAGCGAAGAATTAAAATAAATTACAAACTTTGATTTTTCATATTAAGTTTAATTAAAAAATTTAAAAACTTCAAAATTTAAGCAGGCAAGTTTATGTAGGGTGTGGCGAGCAAATTGGAAATGAAAAAAAATCAACATATGAAATAAAGCGAGACGATTTTAAAAAATTGCGAGTTGAACTCAACCCACCCCGCACCCATCCCATTACAATCCCTAATCAAGTAAGATACCACCATGTCCAATAAGTAATCAAGTTTTGGGATAGGCATTATCCATAATGCCAGACTGCCAGTATCATGATGTCCATAATGTATTCATAATCACACAAAAACAAGACAATTCTACCCTTGATCGCACTGTATAAATAAGCTTGTATGTTTTCCTATGATATTATGGTTTGTCTAAGCTTCTATTAAAATATTTAATTTTAATTAGTTTTAAAAGTACTATGTGGTTTAGACAGTTTAATTCTTTGTAGTTACAATAAAACTAGTTTCAAGTACTATTATGTTCTCTTCTATAACGTAGTGAAAAATGACGATGTATATTTCTCTTGTGTGAAATAAGATCTAAACGTCAAACAAAATAACTTTACTTACTATATATACAAACAAAATAAAACTGCATCTGGTGCTTCAAACTCGAGCACAACAGAGCAATATCGAGGATGGAAGCATTACCAAACTCGTGGATGACACCAACTTGACCTTGTAACTCTGCTGGTCTAAATGCAGGTTCAGCATTTCGAGCCAAACATTTTAAGCAGTCTTTCTTTGAGCCAGAGGAGCACATTTTAGACATACGGCTGAAAGGAACTCTCGCAGTTGACATGTTTACCTGTTAAAGACTGCATTAGTTAAATTACTCGCACACAAAATGATACAATGGGAATTTGAGCAATTACAGTTTCTTAGTTTCGAAGTGCAGCTGGAGCAGTGAACAACAACCATCAGAGCTTCATACACGAAAAACTCCTTGCTCGATATTGACTTCTGAGACTGATGAAAGAAGGGTGAAATTCCAGAGAAAAGAGAAAGTACCTTTCTTCAGCTACACTCTGCGGACAGATCACAATTGAGCTGATATTTGTCTATTCAATAGAGAATTTCGGCACAACTGATGAAAGAAGTTGGAATAGCTTACAAAATGTTACTAAAAATCTGAAAAAGAAAGAAAAAAGATGGTTAAGATAGAGATCATATAATAAAATAAGATTGTGCTTAGCATTCTGGATGTTATGGGAAGACATACGTTCTATCTCGTGTGCCTTTGTACTCTCTAAGTAGAAATATCAAAGATCAAGACTTAACATGTGCATTATTCTAAAGTCTAAACCATCTCCTCCTACCTCAACCCACGGGAAAAAGAAGCAATACGTCCATTCAAGTAAAACATTTTTAAGCCGGTGAACTTGGTAGAGAAATTGAATGTTAATCAAGGTTCTACTGTACCATACACAGAGCTTGTGTCAGCCTCGGCTATAACAAAATCAGAGCAGCTCTGATAGTTGATAGCAGTGAATGTAAGTGAAGAAGTTCCAATATGATTAATCAAGAACTGAATGCTTCTCAGTTCTCAATTGTTCAACGTCTAGCATGTTCTTAATGACATCACAATAGGTTAGCTTTGTTGCCTAAAGCAAATCTCTTGAAGGAAAGGAATAGTAGGAATTTTAAAGATACATCCAATTCCATTCTTAAGGTTAAATGGAATTGCATCATATCTCTATATTTTTTGTGTAAAGAGATAGGATTAGAGGATTCAGATCAACTTTTAGAGTTCTTAGGATTCATGTATGTATAACACGTTTTGTACTTTCTTGTTTTTCTAGAGGTCTCTAAACATATCCTTAGTGCTGAAGAATATATCGTTACCAATTATCAAAAATAAAGGAGGCAAGAAAGATACAATAATTGTTTGTATTTATAAAAATTAGTATGTGACAGAGACTGTAGAAAAAATATAGCATATCATGGGCATACCAGATGAAGTGAGCATCAATCCAAAAGCTTAGGGTTAGATCGA
>DF365739.1:0-23469 GCA_000787875.1 Solanum virginianum
CTCAATCTTTGGTACCCCGGGCATGGCTAAGGTCACAGTTTTTGCATAACAGTCAATAATAGCATGATATAGGGAAAGCCAATCCATCCATAAGATAACATCAAAATCTACTATTTCTAGAATAGCCATATCTACCTAAGTATCATACCCAGATAAAGAAACAAGACAGGATAGATACACTCGATCCACCACTAAAGGCTCACCTACTGGTGTAGAAAGATGAATGGGTATAGGCATATGATCACATAGCAAATCGAATCCAGATGAAAAGTAGGATGACATATAGGAGTAGGTACATCCAAGACCAAACAATACAGATGTAAATCGATGACAAACCGGGATAATACCTGTGATGACTATATTAGAAGTCTCTGCCTCGGGCCTCCCTGGAAATGTATAGCAATGTGGTCCCCTACCACTACTTATCTGAGCAATGGCTCTACCCCCACTTTGAGGGACTATGGGACCACTCGCTCCTCTACCTAGAATGCGGCCACCTCTATGTGTCTAACCTCTACCTCGCCCCCTGTATGGTGGTGGTACTGGTGGTCTAGTCTGAACTGAAGATCTGGGATGGGGCCTACCTTGTCCCCCCAAAAAGGGACACTGTCATACCAGGTGATTAGGATCTCTACAACCATAACAACACCTCTGACTCTGGGATTGACGTGCTGATCGTGATGAACTACTATTGATGTCTCACCCCGTAGACCTACGATGTATTTGACCACCCTCAGAAGAAAGTAATGATACATGAACTAGTCCTCGATGCTAGGATGAGCCACTCCCTCTATATAACCCTCTACCTCCAGATGAGGTACCAAAAAATTGACCGAATGCACGGTCCAGGGTCCCCAAACTCTTCTCTCTCTATCAGCTCTGCCTCCGTAGCAGCACTCACAACAGACTGGGAAGAGACCCCGTCTCTAGATACTCTAAACACTGCCTGTTGAATAGAATATGTCAACCCTCTCACAAACCTACAAACTTTCTCTGTCTCGTTTGGGATAATGGTTATAGCATGTCTAGATAACTAACAGAAATGGGTCTCATATTCGGTGACTGATAAGCCATCCTGCCTCAGACTCTCAAATCTCAGATGACTCTTCTCCCTCACACTCCAAGGGACAAATCTATCATAAAAAGCTCCAGAGAACATCTCCCAAGACATTATGGGAGATCTCGTAGGCAAAGACCCTTAATATGTCCTCCACCATTCTCTGGCTGGCCCACGAAGCTGAAGAGTGAAATATCGAACCCCATATGACTCAGCTAAGCTAACAGTATCCAATAGCTCCCTACAAGTAGTCAAAAACTCATGAGCATCCTCTGTCCTTCTACCCTACAATTGAGGTGGATTCATCTTCCTAATCATCTCATAGCAACGATGTTCACTCTCAGTCAATGTAGTCGATGGTGCACCCCAAAACTCAATAGCTAGTGCCGGATTAATCTCGACTCTAGTACTCACTGGTGGCTGCTCCATCGGATTGTGAACCAGGGGAGCATGATGCTGATCCGAAGTCTGAGCTCCTCCTCCAGTCTGAGAACTGCCTGGCATACCTGTCGTATTACCACTCGGAGCAAGACTCTCAAGTATATTCAGCACCCTCAATAAAGTATCCTGTAACAAAGGTGAGGCTGCATGCTCTATAGGAACCTGGTCCTGACCAACCTTTATCTGTGGCTCCAGAAAAGCCCCTCCCATCTGCACTCTAGCTCGTGCTGCTCCTCGGGCATAACCTCTCATGGATGCCACTCCACGGCCACATCCTCTAGCGCGTCCTCTTCCCCTACCCCTAAATGGGGCCTCGACAACTACCTCAGGAGCTGCCTCACCTTTACCACCAAAAACAATAGCTCTAGTCCTTGCTATCTATCAAAAGAACATGGGCAAAACTCAGTACCAATGAACATAACCACGCATCATAAGAGAAAGAAAATAAAGAAAGTCCCCATAGCCTCTCAAAGATAAGTACAAAAATATCCATACCGATCCTTGAGACTGTACATAGACTCAGCTTGTATGTACGTGAGACCTATGAACCTAGGCTCTCATACCAACTGTCACAATGCAAAAATAGGCA
This sequence comes from Solanum virginianum, assembly GCA_000787875.1. NCBI lineage: Eukaryota > Viridiplantae > Streptophyta > Magnoliopsida > Solanales > Solanaceae > Solanum > Solanum virginianum. Next base: position 2,088 of record DF365739.1, read on the forward strand.
TCATGGCACTCGTCTTATCCCACCAAGACAAGTCAGCTTACAACCCAACTATAATGTTAAGAATACAAAATTATAACAAAAATGAAAGTTTAATTGCGGATAATAAGTCAACTTAATTAAAAATCCCCAATACTAGGTTGTCATGTGTATAATCCTCTAGCAATACAGAAAATCAAAGAAACGCAAGTCTAAAGTGTCTTTCTCCTTGAATAGACAAAGCATTACAAAATTAGGAACAAGAGAGTCAGCCAGATGACAACAGCTACCTCTCTAAATCTCCAGGGAAGCATCGGATGATTAAGGAAAACACTACTCACTGTCCTAGCTCAGAACCTACATGAGTGTAGATGCAAGGGGTGAGTACCAAAAACAATGCAGTACCCAGCAAGTAAACAAACTAAACAAGGTAAGTCTAATAGAATTCACAAACTCCTTTCATTCCAACCTGCCTTTACAACTACAACCTGCATAGAAAACCAGCCAACCCAACAAGATATAATATAAGTAGAAGTAAGTTCTCAGTATACCATAATTCCATATCACAAGTCACAACACACAAACCACAAGTGATAATGTAATCAATCGCTGAAAAGAATATCATGCCACACAAAAATATGTAAGGATGAGATGCAATGCTTTTATGATGATGTCAGGCATAATGATGCATGTCTGTCCTAGTGATACACATTCATTGATCATAAACATGCCTCAGTCAGAACCCATGGGATGTGGCCCCCATAGACCATGTATCCATCTGCTGATCGTGATGAACTACTATTGATGTCTCACCCCGTAGACCTACGATGTATTTGACCACCCTCAGAAGAAAGTAATGATACATGAACTAGTCCTCGATGCTAGGATGAGCCACTCCCTCTATATAACCCTCTACCTCCAGATGAGGTACCAAAAAGCGACACGTCCCTCAAAATAGTACAACTTTTTCTTTTCTTTTCTCTTTTCACTAGCCGGAACAATTTCCCTTTGGCTTTTCATTTCCTTTCTTGGATCATCCAGAAAACACATAACAAATGCACAATAATCATATTTATGGAAATGAAATGTGCAAGATGCTCATATGAATCATACATCTCAAAATAGAATTCTCATCACTAAACCACATTTTCAATTCAAGTATTACAACATCACACCAACTCCCATTTACACTTATTCACCCTATTTTTGTAATATCACAAATATGTCATGCATCAGACATTTTCAATTCAAGTATTATAACATCACACCAACTCCCATTTACACTTATTCACCCTATTTTTATAATATCACAAATATGTCATGCATCACACATAGAAGAAGGAAAAATTTGGGAATTCTACTAGAATTACAAGGTTTTGAAAGTCCACTTGCCTTAGTCGAATCACGATCAATCAAACACTTGAGCCTTTCAATATGTCATGCATCACACATGGAAGAAAGGAAAATTTAGGAATTCTACGAGAAGTACAAGGTTTTGAAGGTCCACTTGCTTAGTCGAATCACGATCAATCAAACACTTGAGCCTTTCCCTTTTGAATGGAATCCGTAGCACCGCGATCTAACCAATTAAGAATTAAAAAATAAGATTTCCATACTAAGGACACGCAAATCTATCTATAGCCAAGTTTTTAAATTTTAAGACTAGGGTTAAGTCTTAATGTCTCCTAATAACATAACCTAATGATATTTCATATAATACAATATAACTATAATTTAATTGTCTATCCCAATATATAAAAATCTAAATTATAATGTGATAATTATTAGAACCACATCAACACAAGAAGTAATTAAACTAATGACTGCAAGAGATCAAATCGAGGATCTCAAAACTACCCGTAAGCTACAATTGCACCTCACAGCACATTGATTATAAGAATTATGTTCCTAATGACTACATAATCACTGGTCCATTAATATTTGAAGCGTACTCCACTTAATCTCCATTAAAACATACACATATGACATACATTAACATATATACATTAATATATACCTAATCCTCATCCTATAGCATATGCTACATTCAGTAATTGGATTAGCAATTACCTGTTTCTGCTCGCCTCGCTCTTCTTTACTTAGTCCTCTGCTTTTAGTCTGTTCTATATTGCTGCACGTGCAACCCTTTTTAACTTATATACTTTTTTTTAATTATTATAATTGAAAACCCTACTAACCTATTTTAATAAATATACTATAAGTAGTAAAAGATGTTACAAAAATTATCCCTTTTACCCACTAATTAATTCAATTATCTAAAATTACTCCTCAATTAAATAATGAAACCATTGAATAGTCCAAAAAGTCCCTTTAAAATATTTCAAGATTAATATTTTATAATATACGAAACTCTATCTCTGAAAATGACTTAACAGGTCGTTACAAAAAGTCTATCTTTGATAATTAATAATGTAGGTACAATGACTTCCTCTACATTTTAATGAAACTTCATATCTTAATTTTTTTTTGAATACTGTCACGACCAGAAATTTAGGCGTGATGGCACTCACCTAACCCACCAAGGCGAGTCAGTCTAACACTTACTAATCTAAACATAAAAATACTTGCAGAACATGAATAGACTAATATGATAATTAATCATATGATACCAAACTACAGCTATATCATGACCCAGCCCATGGGCCGTGACTAGTGCCCGATTGGGGCACCCCAAACACAATAAAAAGCCATATTACAATAGATGTATTGTTTTTACAGAAATTTTGGTAGAGCTTTCTTTGTTTTAGGCCCTATCTCAACCACCCTGCAATCAGAAAATCCCAACAGAATATTATACAAATACATGCAGGCCGACCAGGTCACCGCGATGGGTAAAACCGCTCAACACATACGTCATACATTTCTAGTCATACAAACTGGGCGCAACCCATATACACAGGTGTCCACAGACCTTTAACCAACCAAACAGAATCATAGGACGGGACAGGGCCCTGTCGTACCCTCGAATTAATGTATATGCAAACATAATAAACAAGTGTATATACCAAATGTAGGCTCCGAAGTAAAGGAGCACTTCAGACAGCAGGTGGGAAATCCTAAGCTAGGGGGTCACTAACCTGTACGCCGGTACCTGCGGGTATGAAACGCAGCCCACGGAGAAAGGGGGTCATTGCAAAATATGTACCGAATATGTAAAGTAGAATGTACAGCAGGTAAATCAAAATAATGATCAATACAATGGTATAATAGTCAAATGTATATCGAAAAATATCAAAATGTTTATTTTCAAAATACCTAAATCATGCCTAATGGATGGAACCGGTGGTGACCTCCAAAACATATGCAATCCACCACATGTCGCCAGAAAGTTAAAATCCCCGAAATCTCCATCACATAATATAAACATAAGATAAGTGAGCCAGGGAAGACCACTGCACTCACGTGAGCCAGGGAAAACCACTGCACTCACAAGTCATAATACAGAATTGGTATCATGCCTATAAGTGAGCCAGGGAAGACCACTGCACTCACGTGAGCCAGGGAAAACCACTGCACTCACAAGTCATAATACAGAATTGGCATCATGCCTATAAGTGAGCCAGGGAAGACCATTGTACTCACAAGTCATAATGCCAACATATCAGAAGCCCAGCACCTTATAACCCTAGTCTAAGCAAAGTGGGCCCATGGCCAAACCGACCCGCCGTATACAGCCCAACACTGGAATATATATATATATATATATATATATATATATATATATATCATAATACGCACGATAATACCGGGGAACAGGTGAACGATATCATAATAGGCACGAGCAGAGTCATGAATAATCGTTTAGATAAAAATCATTATCATAAATCCAAAAGATCAGTACAATATTCATATTCGAAAATAAAATATTATTTATTCCAAATTCTTTTACAGTTACCAAGATTTGCCTAGAAGGGTGTCGCTGGTCCCACGGCCGATAGAAACCCGGACTAGCCTAACCTACGAGGAACAAACCAGCCGTAGGTCATACAAACTCCTATGAGCCTTTTCTAAAATGGTTTTTCACAACAATTCGGATTTCCTATCAAAAGTTACGGGCGTTTATATTTTTTTAAAATATTAGAAAATATATTCTTTCAAACTTGTCAAATTTTACATATTCTTACAATTTATGAACTTCAAAACACAAGAGTCGAGAATATGATAAATTTTCATAAGAATGCCAAGGAACGAACGTAAATCATACTCAAGCCCGAATTGCGGGAAAAGAGGGTCTCTCAAGACTCATATCATTGTCTACGTTTATCTAAGTCATGCCAAAGAATGGAATGCTTTACATACCTCAATCACTTCTCCAAACTATTCCAAATGCAACCCGATCCAACTTATACTCCTGGGTATCCAATGTCTACAAATAAGTCATAATAATGCCAAATGATTAGCTAAAGGCCTTTTAGGCCTTAAATTCCAAGTTTGCCCCCAAGTTTACAAAAATTTCGGCAGCATTTCCCCTAAAACATAGGTTGCCTCGAGAATCAACTCGGCTCAATTAACAACAACAACAACAGTAATAGTCTCATAACAACGACAACCAACTTAAACAACATAGTAACAACAATAAAAGTGCCATGTACCATCATGTAACCTTGGTCCAAGAATTTTGGCCAACCCCTCAAATATACATATAGATAATTCCAACACTTCCTTCACCCTATAAGGATCATATTCATGCTAATTAAACATAAATTCATAGCTCCAATGTTATACAACACAACACACCATATATACACCTACACGACTTCATCACTCATACACACACCTCAATTCCAACATTAAATTCTTTATGATTTTCTTTCATTTCAACATACTACAACACACATAGAACCTATGGAAGAAAGTGAATTATGGTTTTTGCTAGCCTTGGCCGAGAGACCTGTTGCTTGGTCTTCAAAGTTTGCTTGTATTTTCTAAGTATGGAAATATGTAGAACATGTAAGGGCAATCTTGTATATCTATATATATAGAAATAGTTCAAGACTTGCCAAGTGGTGGTCCACACCACACTTGGCCCAACCAAAGAATAACGCAAGTCAAGTGGGATACCCTCACTTCTCTTCAAGACCCCAACTTCCAAAAATTCTACTTTTGGTCTCAAACTTTTCCTAATTGAGCCAATTAAGGACATACGGGGTCTAACATCCTCCCCCGCCTTAGAACATTCATCCTCGAATGTTAGGCTGGCCTTACAATTCATATAAATAATTTAGCGGGAGTTTCCTTTCAACTACCACAACAATGCATTCGATGCTCACTAATGTACTTATTAATCAACGAGGTCTAGTGAAAGATTGAATTACTTGTAGACACCGAAAACAAGTGAGAATACTTCTTCTTCATCTGCTCTTCTGTTTCCCAGGTCATTTCCTCTTTATTATTGTTTCGCCACAGTACCTCAACCGAAGCTACATCTTTATTTCACAACCTATAGCATACAATAGCTCTTCTTTTGAAGGGGACCATATCCAACTTGTCAAGATAAAAATATGCTTTGGCCTCATTTGACATTTTGCTTAATATTGTAGTATAACTAAGGACTGGTGAAATTATGGTTGTGTTTGGCCAATATATCATCCATAGAATTGCCCTCTCTAAGAGTATGTTTGCATTGCAAGTCTTGCAACTGAGAAATAGAATGTTGGAGCCTGGACAGACCTTGAGTGATGTTCCATGGAGGTTTAGCCTGATTTTTCGCCCATTTAAACAGTAATTCAGAATCCACCTCTAACACTACCTTATTTATACTCCATCTGGAATCCCAAAAATAGTAGCCTCCCATCTCAGCACGATTGTTGGATCCCAGACCTAAATGAGTGGAGTAAGCACACAATAATTCACCCTTACTGTCTCTCATTATACCCCCACCTCCAATTGGGCCTGGATTTTACAAAGAACTCCCATAAGTATTCAATTTAGCCTACTGATCACTAGATTTAATCCACTGCACAGGGGTGATTCTCACTTTATGTACACAACTTTCAATCAGCAAAATGAGATCCTTCCAATTGGAAAGCCATTGAATGCATAGAAAAAAATGAAACTGAGGAGAAGGTTCATTTCTTTGATCACCAGATACTTGGCTCTAGCTAAGTCAGATTGCTTACCCCCATATTTACTTCCACACCTATTCTTTCATAAGATCTAACAAACAAACATAGGAACAACATGCAAAAGTAGCTTATGAGCAGTATTTTTAAGTTCAGTGTCCTATAATCTCATGATATAGTGATGTAAAGGAAGTTTAGACCAATATGAGCAGCATTTTTAAGTTCAGTGTCCCACAATCTCATGATATAGTGATGTAAAGAAAGTCAGACCAATCAATACCACATGAATTAGCAAAAAAAATTACAAACATTCATAGCAAACTATCCATTCACAAACACATGTTCTAAGGTACCCAAACCTAGACTATAGCAGCAGTAACATGCATAAGGGTCCATCCAAAGTAATTTAGTTTCTCACTGGTAGGCAGTTTCTTCCTCAATGCCCTTAATCACTTTATTAGTTTATTAGTATGATTAATATGAAAAGTAGAGACACCAAAGCATATCAGTAAACAAGATCAAGGAATATAGAGTTACTTCGGCAGAGAAAGTCTTACTTGGATAGCAAAAATCTGCAGGTCTGAAGATTATTCAACTCAGACCACATAAATCTAGTGTTCAAAACCATTAATAGCTAAAACAACAAAACCAAATAAGAAGGCTTCCTAACCTCTTGATAAATCTTAACTATGCCAATTGTTACTTATGTTGGATCAATAAACTTGATTCATTTACTTCAACCAGACTAAATGGGTGCTGAGCAAAAGTATCACAGATGTATATCTAAGAACTTGGTTATACAATTGTAGAAAATTTCCTTGGTATAACTTCTCACAGACATCATTTGTTTTTTCTTCGTTCAGTAACTGTTCAAAATACTGACTTCATTCTGCTACCTTTTCCAGCAAAGTTAGAGGCATGTCATCATCTGGTGGTCCACTGCATGGAAGACAATACAGTTGCTCAAGAGATGAACATCTCACGACAGCAAAATTATCATTCAACAACCAAGTAACACAAAAAGAGCTATCTAGATGGAGAATGAAACAGAAGTGCATCCAAACTGCATACAACAGCTTCAAAAGGGCTTCGAGAAGGTCAAGAATCACATTCAATCTTGACAGTGGCAAACCACCAAGTGAAACAGAAGGAGCGAGCAAGAGAGGTAATGAGACAGAGTGCATCCAAACTCTGCTACAACAGCTTCAAAAGGGCTTCGAGAAGGTCAAGAATCACATTCAATCTTGACAGTGGCAAACCACCAAGTGAAACAGAAGGAGCGAGCAAGAGAGGTAATGAGACAGAGTGCATCCAAACTCTGCTACAACAGCTTCAAAAGGTCTTGAAAAGGTCAGAAAGTCGAGTTCAATCTTGAAAGTGGCTTGTTTAGAGGCAGGAGATCAGCTAAGTACCACATAACTCTCAACTTCTTTCCCTGAAACTTTTTTAGAACAATAGGTACCTCCAACTATCGTCTAATACAGATCTGTCGCAGTTAGAGATAGGAAAGTAAAAAAAATTTTAACATCCCCATAATTTCACTGGAAACACACGAAAGTTTTTAGGTTTCTCTCATAAGTTCGAGTACCTAAGCTCTTTTCTCATGTGTGTCGGTACCGACCATTCAAAAGAACTTCTCATTGTTACAAATACAAGGACCTTACAGATCATAAATTTGAAACAACATAGCAAACCATAGCTGGAAGATTGATTTTAAAAAAAAAGTACTGCTACCATGCAAAGGCACTTAGGGACTCATATACCTAGTGTCAGCTCAACACAACAACATGAAAACCAAATTCTAGAAAAAAAAATGTCAAAAACCTTCAATCAGATTCGTTCGGCTGCCTTTCAAGAACAATGCCCTCCACAGAAATTGTCAACCAACTTGAACATATGTGGGTATTAGACTCTGAGCTAAATTGCATATACAAGATTCATCTCTCATTCAACCCCTCTTAATACTAGGAATTCCACCATTGCTTGCAACTGATATGTGTCAAGAGCTTACTCACCACTTATAATTTAAGCACTTTACATCAAGAGCTAACTTACATCCTCTATTCCCTTATTTAATATGTGTCATGAAAATAAACATATTTATGGGATAGTTACTGCCGCTTGCGTACTGGCAATTCCACCAGAACAGATCAGCTATGATACACTCAATCCACCTATTCCTATCATCTTCCATTGAAGTCCAATGTCCAAAATTCAAATTATCTACCATGAAATTATCTAATAGTTGGATAAGAGAAGTATTGTGAATCAGCTGCAATCAGCATAGAGATGTATAACTGAACATCACTACTGCAATTCAAACCGAAAGTACTCACATTGTTAATATACAGCCAATCTAACTCTTTTCGGATAGACTAGCATTCCTTAACAATATACAAATAGAAGGTTGATCAAACTAACAATTCAGGAATTTACAGTATTTGATGCACTGGTCTGATCTAGAAGACATTTCCATTAATAAAGGGCAATGATCAGACTCTACAAAAGGCATGTGAGTAATAGTAGTAAGGGGCATTACTTCTAGCCATTTGTCAGTTACCATAGCTCTATAAAGCCTTTTCTAAATACTAAAATCAACACCTCTATTATTACACCAAGTGAAATATTGTCTAGAATAGCCCAAGTCAATGAGACCACAAGCCTCAATTACTCCAATAAACTTAAGCAGTCTCACCTACCACAGCAGGCCTGCCCCTCCGGGCAGCAGGGGTCTTTCTCAGAGGCATCACTAAAACCAAAATAGTCTGGAAGAAAAGGGTTTATCCTAATAGCACCACTCTATCGTATGATCTAAGATCAAGAGAATGAATGACATCGTAAATATCTTGTAGCCTTGTGTTTATAGATGTGGTGCATAACACACCGATAAACAAGACTCTACTAGACACGATCTGTGGACACTCCGAGGATAAACCGCTCTGATACCACTTCTGTCATGACCCAACCCTGTGGGCCATGACTAGTGCTTGATTAGGGCACCCGCCGTCCCTCCGCTCTGATACCACTTCTGTCACGACCCATCCCATGGGTCGTGACTAGTGCCCGATTGGGGCACCCCAAACACAACACAAAGCGATATTATAACAGATGTATTATTTTTACAGAAATATTGGTAGAGTTTCCTTTGTTTTAGGCCCTATCCCAACCACCCTACAATCAGAAAATCCCAACAGATTATTATACAAATACATGCGGGCCAACAAGGTCATCGCGGCGAGTAAAACCGCTCAACACATACGTCATACATATCTAGTCATACAAACTGGGTGCAACCCACATACACAGGCATCTATAGACCTCTAACCAAATAAACAGAATTATAGGACGGGACAGTGCCCCATCGTACCCTCGAATGAATGTATATGCAAACATAATAAACAAGTGTATTTACCAAATATAGGCTCCGAAGCAAAGGGAGCACTTCAGACAGCAGGTGGGAAACCCTAAGCTGAGGGGTCACTAACTTGTACGCCGGTACCTGCAGGCATGAAACGCAACCCCAGGAGAAAGGGGGTCAGTACAAAATACGTACCGAATATATAAAGTAGAATGTACAACAGGTAAATCAAAGTAATGATCAATACAAAGGTATAATAGTCAAATGTATACCCAAAAATTTCAAAATATTTATTTTCAAAATACATAAATCATGCCTAACAGACGGAACCGGTGGTGACCTCCAAAACATATGCTATCCACCATATGTTGCCACAAAGTTAAAATCTCCAAAATCTCCATCACATAATATAAATATAAGATAAGTCAGCCAGGGAAGACCACTTCACTCACGTGAGCCAGGGAAGACCACTGCACTCACAAGTCATAATACAGAATTAGCATCATGCCGATAAGTGAGCCAGGGAAGACCACTACACTCACAAGTCATAATGCTAACATACCAAAAGTCCAGCGCCTTATAACCCTAGTCTAAGCAAAGCCGGCCCATGGGCAAACCAACCCGCTGTATACAGCCCAACATCGGAATGTATATATATAAATAATATGCACGACAATAATCAGCTCGAAAACCGGTAAACGATATCATAATAGGCATGAGCAGAGTCATGAGTAATCGTGTGCATAAAAATCATTATCATAAATCCAAAAGATTAGTAAAATATTCATATTCAAAAATAAAATATTATTTATTCCAAATTCTTTTTACAGTTACCCAGATTTGCCTAGAAGGGTGTCGCGGGTCCCACGATCGATAGAAACCCGGACTAGCCCAACCTATGAAGAACACACTCGCCCTAGGTCATACAAACTCCTATCAGGCATTTTTAAAATGGTTTTTCATAACAATTTGGATTTCCTATCAAAAGTTATAGGCATTTATTTTTTTTAAAATATTAGAAAATATATTCTTTCAAACTTGTCAAATTTTACATATTCTTACAATTTATGAACTTCAAAAACACAAGAGTCGAGAATATGATAAATTTTCATAAGAATGCAAGGAACGAACGTAAATCATACTCAAGCCTGAATTGCGGGAAAAGAGGGTCTCTCGAGACTCATATCATTGTCTACGTTTATCTAAGTCATGCCAAAGAATGGAATGCTTCTAAATCGACTTGCCCCACTATTTTAGCATCAAAAATATATCCTCCCTAGGTAGAAAATGGGCCAAAACCGCCTCGGTGCGAAATGCTTTACATACCTCAATCACTTCTCCAAACTATTCAAAATACAACCCGATCCAACTTATGCTCCTGGATGTCCAATGTCTATAAATAAGTTATAATAACGCCAAACGATTAGCTAAAGGCCTTTTGGGCCTTAAATTCCAAGTTTGCCCCCAAGTTTACAAAAATTTTGGCAGTATTTCCCCTAAAACATAGGCTTCCCCGAGAATCAAATCGGCTCAATCAACAATAACAACAACAGTAACAGTCTCATAACAACGACAACCAACTTAAACAACATAGTAACAACAATAAAAGTGTCATGTACCATCATGTAACCTTGGTCCAAGAATTTCGGCCAACCCCTCAAATATACATATAGATAATTTCAACACTTCCTTCACCCTACAAGGATCATATTCATGTTAATTAAACATAAATTCATAGCTCCAACGTCATACAACACAACACACCACATATACACCCACACGACTTCATCACTCATACACACACCTCAATTCTAACATTCAATTCTTTATGATTTTCTTTCATTTCAACATACTACAACACACATAGAACCTTAATAATATATAAAACAAGATAAATGCTTACCTTAGCACTTCAACCCTTCACTTGAGCTAAGATTCCAAATCTTAAGGAAAGAAAAGTTTTCTTTCTCAAATAGTACTTCCAAGCTACTAAGGGGACTCAAGATAGATGGTTTGTAACATTAAAATAATTTGGAAATGGAAGAAAGTGAATTATGGTTTTTGCTAGCCTTGGCCGAGAGACCTCTTGCTTGGTCTTCAAAGTTTGCTTGTATTTTCTAAGTATGGAAATGTGTAGAACATGTAAGGGCAATCTTGTATATCTATATATATAGAAATAGTTCAAGACTTGCCAAGTGGAGGTCCACACCATACTTGGCCCAACCAAAGAATAACACAAGTCAAGTGGGACACTCTCACTTCTCTTCAAGATCCCCACTTCCAAAAATTTCACTTTTGGTCCCAAACCTTTCCTAATTAAGCTAATTAAGGACATACGGGGTCTAACAAGCTATCCCAAGGACTGGTGTCACATGTACAAGCCTCTAAATATAGAATTCTGGAAAAAATGCATGTCTCAGATGTTTAGTTCTCAAATAGAACATAACATAATAATGGTTTCCCTTAAAGGTCTGCTGAAGACATAAGCAGCTACCTTAAGAATAATTCGGAAGCTCGATCATGTAATGAGAAAAGTCAAACCAAAGGAATCGGGATCGCATCCTACAAAAATGTAGCAAGGGGTGAGCACCAAACAACAGGGTACTCAGCAAATGGAACTAACTTAAAGTAAAATAATGATGAACCAAGTAACTCCTTAACACTCAACCGCATACCGCCAGACTACAAACCTACACTCAGAAAAGTCCTAGGACAATATATATATCATATGTAGAAAATTACTAAAATATAGATATAATCATCACATTAAATCAATACCCAAAACTAATCACGTAAAGACATAAACAAGTCAAATGATATAATGAATAACCAATCTCAACAACACTTCATATAATCATAACAAGCCAGAGCATTATGGGATGAAATGAATGCCATGAGATGCAAATGATGCTATGCAATGTCAAATAATAGTGATGCATGTCTGTCCTACGATACACATCCACTGATCATAAAAATGCCTCAGTCAGAACCATGGGGGCCACACATGGACCATGTATTCGCCGAAACCATTTTCCTTCGACAATTTTCATTTCATATCTAGCAGGAACCATTTCCCTTCGACTTTTCATTTCTTTTCTTTTTCACTAGCCAGAACCATTTCCCTTTGGCTTTTCATTTCTTTTCTTAGATCATCTAGCAAACACATAACAAATACATAATAATCATGCTTATGGAAATAATATATGCAAGATGCTCATACGAATCATACATCTCAAATCAAAAATGGGTAGCTCAATACCATAAATGTTGCAACATCCTCAATCTCCATACCATAACAACCTCAACAACATTCATATCTAAAAATAAGTATCACTTGGATATTAATAATAAATAATCACTATTACACATAGAAGAAATCTCCATCATTGATTCACAAGTCAAATATCACCTTTGGATAATTACCCAATTCAAAATATTCCAATCAAAGCCTACATAAATCTATCTCTACCCCAAAATACTCAATTGTATATACATTGGAGCATACGAGGTTCAACATATTTAACAAAAGGTTAGAAATCCACTTGCCTTATATAAAGTCTTACTCAATTGTATACACATTGGAGCATACGAGGTTCAACATATTTAACAAAAGGTTAGAAATCCACTTGCCTTAGGACTTAAGCTAGAATTTTTGTGCAGCACTAGTCAGTTTTGCTAACGAATCCTGCACGATCTTGCAAACACTAGTAAGCCTGCTGCCTATGACCGCTAAGGGAATGCTGGATATTGAAGAACAAGAGAGCTTTAGAAGAAAGAAGACTTTGATTATTTTGAGAGAATGCTTTACAAGGCTTGACAACTTGCAGCTTTGATTGTTGTTGCTTTCTCTTTTTCCTTACTTCCAAAATGAAAGCTAAGGAGTGGTATATATATACAACTCCACCTCTAAAATGGGCCGTTGCTATAGTACCCTAGCCGTTACTACAGTACCCTGCTCGTTGCTACAGTAAACCACCCGTTGCTACAATACCCTAGCCGTTGCTACAGTACACTGCCCATTACTACAGTAAACTAACCGTTGCTATAGTGCTCTACAGTATTCTACCCATTGCTAAAGTACTCTACAGTTTTCTACCTGTTGCTACAGTACCTAGAAGCTTCTAGTTTCCAATTGCACGATTCTAGGGAGTTTTGAGGTCTTCCTGAGCACGGCGAACATGCTTCTACATTATTTTGGGGTAGAATTGTAGCAGGATACCCCTAGATTAAATAGTCTTAGCCAACGAACATTTGGAAATAACTACTAAAATTTATGAGAAGGATATTTTATAAGAAAAATAACAGGACCAATTCTTAAAATATCTAACAGGTCCTTACATTATCCACCACTAAAAATCATGTTCGTCCTCGAACATAAGACAAAAGAAAGGTGTCTTACTAGAAGTAACCAATAGCCTGACATACCTTTCTCAAAGTCATTAATTATTTCCAAGTAACCTTATTTCTAAGATTTATTACATGAAAACGCACCAGCAGAATCATACTTATTAACCAACATGATATTTGTCCACAAAGAGTACTACCAAGTCAGAGGCTAGCCAATGAATCAAACTTGAATAATAACTTCCAATTGCAGTATACCAACCATACCAAACCTCATCATAGTTCTATTTCCTTAACATAATCCTCCCTAAATGTAAGCTACACAATTCTAATACTTTGACAATATATAGTCGTAAGAGAGAATTGAATTAAATCTGACAACTAGTGAATCGATGTTGATTCAACCCACCTCACGTTATCACAAAAACTCAAAGCAAAAATTCATACCATTTACAACTCAAAACTATGGGCCCATCTATGATGTCTAATCTTCTTTATCTTACTCAACGTGTATCTATCATAAATACTGTGAGGATGTCTGAATGTTTAACCAATACTCATGGCCCAATCTTAATGCCAAAGCTTATATACTCGCTTCTAACCCATTTATTGCTATTATTTCTTAGAAAAACTCACACAAGGAAATTCTTGACCATCTAAGAAATTCTATATACTATGAGCACATAACCTCCATTTATCACTAAGTACCAACATAATCCATCATGATAGTTTACGTTAACCTTCATGTATGAAATAGTATTCATCCAATTCAAAGTCATCAACGACACATACGAACTCATAAGTCCTTTCTGTAATGCTTCCCCTCTTAAATTACACCAAACTACTCAAATGGACTTCATTTTGTCCCTTCACCATCAAAAGTAATTGAATCTATAATCGAATCTATGCTCAAAACCCCTTCAAAATGCTCAGTAACCAACATAACCAATCATCTTATTTCCTGACAAATTTGTACCTTGACAGAATCAACTATCGCAAATACAATTTACCATGAAATCCTGAATCCTGATTCACACTATGCAATTGATTCTTTCTCAATCATGATTAATATACATCGTGAAGATCTTTAGAGATTGCATACCCTACTCTTCACTAATCACTTTCTCACATACCTTGTTGTATCCATTATTTACAACCCAAGTCGGACTAGTCACTAAATCAAACACCATAAAAAAAACTCATTCTCACACTTGAGCCAACCACTGTAGACTTCTCTCACATACCTTACCTAATAATTTATTAACTCTACCGGTAATATCTTGCCATATGTCGAACAAGGTAACTAAAGTCATGCTACACAACAAAACTACACTTATGATTAATATGGTACCCTAATCCCAAGTCATACCAGCAAAATTTACTAACTCAACCAATCATCCACATGCACATTCTCATTATTATTTCCATTTATATTTATACAAGCGAACTTGTCAAAACTTTATTAGTCCATATTTAATAATGACGGGCTCCTCTTGGCTCACAATGGAGTCACCAGTCCCCATAGTGGTCTCTAGATTAAAATCCTCACTTACACATATTATTACCTGTTCTAAGATTCACCACCAGAACTTTTCTTATAACTAATTCCAAACCCAAGCATCCACAGTAACAACCAATTGGTTCCCCTCAAATATGACGGTAATGTCAAACTCCACGACCTGAGTAAGTGCAACAATTGATAACTCCTTAGTAACTAATGTCCGCTCTCAATGATCAATGCGTCTGTCCTTATGTATTACTAGTACCATATTAGAAGTCCCACCAAATTCACTATTAGAATGCATCATACTCTTTTAAGAAGTTCATGATTGAATAGTTAATATTTTTGTCTCATTGAATGGCTATCACACATACTTGAATTAGTTTTATCTCTTACCGAAACAATATACCTTCTTCCACAGATATGATGGGTGGTAGAAGCAGCATAACCTATAGCCTATAGCCAAATAGACATGGACACCACCATAGCAGTTGTATTATAGTCATTCGTGCTACATACCCACTCTAAGAAGACTTAGTAGAGATCTTGATTTCAATGAACACAATGTCATCCTCTGTCTATACTAATCAAACCTTATTTTCAAATTTAACAACTGGAAATCCATAATTATTACACTAATAACATAGTCATTTCTCTAACGATGTTATACTACATTGGCCTTCCCCGGGTGATATAAGATTGTCACATCATAATCCTTTAGAATCTCAATCCTCAAGTGTCGTTCAAGATCCTCTTTGGCATTGGAATGGTCCCAATATATCATCAACAAAAATAAAAACAAGGAACCCAATTATAGTTGAAATACATCCTTCATCAACTCCCTAAATCATACAGGGGAGTTAGTCAACCTAATGGACATCACTAAAACCTCATAATGGCCATAATGAGTACCAAAAGCTATTTTAGGGATATCTGAGGTCCTAATCCTTAATTGATGATAACCAAACCTTAAGTCAATCTCAGCAAACACAGTCGTACCCTAAAGTTGATTAAATAAGCCATCAATACGAGGAAGAGGGTACTTGTTCTTGACAATTACCTTATTTAACTGCATGTAATCTATACACATTCTCATATATTCATCTTTTTTTCATAAACAAAACTAGGGCACCCCAAGGTGACACACTAGGATGAATAAACCCTTTACTCAACAAATCTTGAAGTTGCTCCTTTAATTCCTTCCATTCAGCTAGAGGCATTCTATATGGACGCATGGAGATGGGCTTAGTGCCTGGCTCTAGGTCAATGGGAAATTCAATATCCCTATCAGGTGGAACACCTGTAAGGTCAGTGGGAAACACATTAAAAAACTCTTAAACCATAGGGATAGACTCTATAGAAGATGGTTCAATACTAGTGTCTCGAATGAAAGCCAAATAAGATAAACACCCTTTATCAATCAATCTCTGGGCATGATTGTAGGAGATAACTTTAATAGGATAAGAACTACTATTATCCTTCCACTCAATCTTTGGCACATCGGGCATGGCTAAGGTCACAGTTTTAGTAGTCAAGGATAGCATGATATAGAGAAAGCCAATCCATTCCCAAGATAACATCAAAGTCTATCATATCCAGAATAATCATATCTACCCAAGCTTCATATCCAAATAAAGGAACAAGACAGGATTGATACACTAGATCCACCACTAAAGGCTCACCTACTGGTGTAGAAACATGAATGGGTATAGGCATACGATTACATAAAAAATCGAATCCAGATGCAAAGTAGGATGACACATAGGAGTAGGTAGATCCAAGATCAAACAATATAGACATAGATCGATGATAAACTGGGATAATACCTATGATAACTTCATCAAAAGCCTCTACCTCGGGCCTCCCTGGAAATGCATAGCAATGTTGTCCCCTACCACATTACTAATGAAGTTAACTACGCACAATAAGAGAGAATGAATAAAATGAAGTTTCCTAACAGTCTTCATAATGTTAGGACCCGTACCCGTATGTCCTTAATTGGATCCCCGTATGTCCTTAATTGGATCAATTAGGAAAAATTAGGACTAATATGGTATTATTAGAAAATTCAGGACTAAAGTGATATTATTAGAAAGTTTGGGACTCAAGTAGAATTTTCAAAACTTGGGGTCTTGAAGATATTTTATGGGGACACTTGAAATTTATTGGATTTTAATTGGTACAAGTGTGGGGGTGGGGCCACTATTTTGTTTTCCATATTATACTTAGAAAACAAAAACACAAGAACTTGAAGCATACACAAGAGGCTCTTGGGTTAGGGGACTAAGAATTTGAAATTCCCCTTATTTCATTCTACAAATTAATTATCGGTGTTAATCCACTATATCGAGTTCCCTAAGTAGCGTAGAGGTGTTATTTGGGTAAGAAAACATCTCTTTTCTCAAATTTGGCAACTTTAGCTCAATTAAAGGGTTGAAGTGTAAAGGTAAGAAATTATCTTATTTTATGTGTTATTAAGCTTGTATACATGTTATAGTAGGTTGAAATGAAAGAAAATCATGAGAACTTGAATGATGGAGATGAATATAAGCATGGGTCGTATGGTGTGTTTGTGTGCTACGTGGCTATGTTGTGTTATATGATGTTGGAGTTATGAATTTGTGTTTAATTAGCATAACATGAACTTTGTAAAGTGAAGAAGGTATTGGAAATCATTTATATGTATGTGTAGACATGTTGGGGCCGAATTGGGTCCATGTATGTATATAGGGTTGTATTGTATTGGAATTTATAAATTGAGGCCTAGTTGGTGTATTATGATCATGGTAGTGTGAAGGAATGAATGAAAATCATTTTTGTGCACGTGTAATATGTTGGTCGAATTGGGTATGTGGATGTAGTATAATGTTTTGTTGTGTTGGAAATATGCATTT
Organism: Solanum virginianum; assembly: GCA_000787875.1. Taxonomy (NCBI): domain Eukaryota; kingdom Viridiplantae; phylum Streptophyta; class Magnoliopsida; order Solanales; family Solanaceae; genus Solanum; species Solanum virginianum. The sequence continues at coordinate 20,244 of DF365739.1, forward strand.
GATGTTTAGTTAGTATAATAGGATGCTCTAATATGTTGGCCGAATTAGGTGTGTGGATGTAGTCTAATGTTTTGTTGTGATAGAAATATACATTTGATGATTAGTTGGTATAATATGATGCTTGGAAGGTAAAAGGATGCTTGGACATCATCTAAATGTTTATATAAGTATGTTGTCCAGTTTTTGTAAGTGTGCTAAAATGGTGATATTTAGTGTATTTGGTGTTGTAATGGCATTGGAAATGCTTGTTGATGTTGTTGGGTTGCTTTTGTTGTTGTTGCTGATTAATTTGAGCCAAGATGAATTCTTAGAGTGGCTTATTTTAAGGGGAAATGCTTCCAAATGTTTCATAGTATTTAAAGACAACTTGGAATTTTGCGCCCAAGAAATCGTTAGCTAATTGTGTAATATTATTATGAATTATTTGTAGATGTTGGGCATTCTGAAGCTTGAGTTGAATTGGGTTTGCATTTGTATTGAGTTGGAGAACGTTCAAGGTATGTAAAGCTACCTATCTTTTTGGCATGTCGTCGTTACAAATAGGTTGTGATACGAACTCTATTCCTATAATTCGAGCTTTTGTATAATCTGTATTGGTTCCTTGGCATTCTTATATTAATTTGTCACAATATTGACTCCTATGTCTTTAAAATTTGTAAGTTGAAAGAATATGTGAAATTTGGGTAATTTTGAAAGAATTTATTCTTTATTGATTTTAACAACTCTAAATGTCCGTAACTTTTGATAGAAAGCTCGGATTGCTTTGAAAACTGTTTTGGAATGTCCTCATAGGTGTTTGTATGATCTAGAATGAATATGTTCTCCATAGATTGAGCTAGATCGGGTCTCCTTTGATTGTGGGTCCCGCGACACCCTTTTATAAAATTTTGCTATCTTTGAAAGAATTTAGCATAGATATTGTTTTGATTTTGCATTTGAGCATTTTACTTATGTTTGGAATTTATGATAATGATTTTGTGCATATGATATACTCTAATGTTAAGCTGTGTTTGACGGTGGGTATAGGGACCGCGATACGTAACGCTCGGCTCACTTATCTGTTATGTGGTGTTTGATGATATACTATGCTGGGTGAGTACGGGGACGGCGATACATAATGCCCAACTCACATTGGCTACTTCTATATTATGATAGGTATGCACGGGGATGGCGATACGTAACGCCCGACTCACCTATGCTATTCCTGTGTAGGAGCGTGTGAGAAAAAGATGGCGATACATAATGCTTGGCTCACTTATGCTATTTCTGTATGATGGTACATGAGACAGGGATGGCGATACGTAACGCCTGTCTCACTTATCCTATGTTTGGTATGTAACGGGTCAGCAACCATATTTTCTGTGCCCTATGAGTGATTGGTATTTTGGAAAGTAGACGTTTTGTGATTTGAATCTTGAAAGTAGATATTTTGATATTTTTGGATATATACTTACTCTCTGTACTTTTATTTCAGTTATCCCTCAGTTTCATGTATTAGGAAGTAAGTATGTCGATATTTTAGATATGCATTTACCTTTTTACTTTGGCCTTGCTTGCTATATAACTTTATGTTTTGTATCCTCTGCTTGCATATTCAATACGTATTTTATACTGACCCCCCTTTCTTCGGGGGCTGCATTTCATGCCCGCAGGTACTGACATACAGGTAGGTGACCCACCAACTTAGGATTCCCACTTGCTGCCTAAAGTGCTCCCTTTATTTCGGAGCCTATGCTTGGTATATACTCTTGTTTGTTATTTACACATACGTTCACTCGAGGGTACGATGGGGCCCTATCCCGTCCTATGATTTCATTTGTTTAGTTAGAGGTCTGTGGATGCCTGGGTATGTGGGTCGTGCCAATTTATATGACTGTACATGTATGATGTGTATGTTGAGTGGTTTTAACCACCGTGGTGGCCTTGTCAACCGTATGTATATGTATATGTTGTTCTGTTGGATTTTTCCTGTGTGTAGGGTATTTGGGTTAGTATATAAACAAAGGAAACTCTACCAAAATTTTTGTAAAAAAATAAGACTTCGGTATAATCTGGCTTTGTGTTTGTGTCTGAGTACCCCAATCGGGCACTGGTCAGGGCACTAGTCACGGCCCATAGACTGGATCGTGACAGAAGTGGTATCAGAGCGGTTCATCCTCGAAGTGTCCACAGACCGTGACAAATTGTTTTGGTTTCAGTAATGTCTCCGGGAGAAACCAGGTATTGAATGGACATGTAATTTAATATTTTACTGGACTTTGTTGCTTGATAAGTAAATTGTCAACGTGGAATGTATTATTGTGATAGCTGAAGGGAAATGCTCATATGCAATCATACCAGCACTAACGCACCGGATCCCATCAAAACTCCAAGGTTAAGCATTCTTGGGTGAGAGTAGTACTAGGATGGGTGACCCCCCTGGGAAGCTAAAGAGTAAATGGAAAGGAAACTTCCTCTAAGTTGATCACGAAACCCTTAAGGCTAGTTTAACATTCGATGACGAATGTTTTTAAGGGGGGAGGATGTTAGGACCCGTACCCGTATGTCCTTAACTGGATCTATTAGGAAAAATTGGGACTACTGTGGCATTATTGGAAAATTCAAGACTAAAGTGACATTATAGAAAAGTTTGGGACCCAAGTAGAATTTTCAAAACTTAGGGTCTTGAAGATTTTTTATGGGGCCACTTAAAATTTGTTGGATTTTGATTGGTACAAGTGTGGGGGGTAGGGCTACTATTTTGTCTATATATGTATGAAGGCCCCTTATCTTGTTTTCCATATTATACTTAAAAAAACACAAGCACTTGAAGCATACACAAGAGGCTCTTGGGTTAGGGGACCAAGAATTTGAAATTCCCTTTCTTTCATTCTACAAATTAATTGTTGGTTTTAATCCACTATATTGAGTCCCCTAAGTAGCGTAGAGGTGTTATTTGGGCAAGAAAATATCTCTTTCCTCAACTTTGGCTACTTTAGCTCAATTAAAGGGTTGAAGTGTAAAGGTAAGAATTTATCTTGTTTTATGTGTTATTAAGCTTGTATACATGTTATAGTAGGTTGAAATGAAAGGAAATCATGAGAACTTGAATGTTGGAGATGAATATAAGCATGGGTCGTATGGTGTGTTTGTGTGCTACGTGGTTATGTTGTGTTGTACGATGTTGGAGTTATGAATTGGTGTTTAATTAGCATAACATGATCTTTGTAAAGTGAAGAAGGTATTC
>DF365738.1:4770-28218 GCA_000787875.1 Solanum virginianum
AGTAATGACACCACAACTTAAGAACAAAAACCACAGCTGCTAGCTCTAAGTCATGGATAGGATAATTCTTCTTATGAACCTTCAATTGTCTAGAAACATAGGCAATCACTTTACCCCTTTGCATCAATCCACCACCTAACCCCACTCCTGACACATCACAATATACTATAAAGTCCACACCTATCTCAGGTAATATCAAAATGGGAGCCGGAGTCAACAAAGACTTAAGCTTTTAAAAGCTCATCTCACACTCATCAGACCAATGGAAGACTACATTCTTCCGACTCAACCTGGTCAATGGGGCTGCAATGAAAGAAAACACCTAAAGAAATCATTGATAGTACCCAGCTAACCCCATAAAACTATGAATCTCAATAGCTGAAGTAGGCCTTGTCCACCCTCTAACTGCCTCCACCTTAGTCGGAGCCACTCTAATCCCCTCCTTGGACACAATATGTCCTAAGAATACTATCAAATCAAGCCAGAACTCATACTTAGAGAATTTCATATATAGCTTTTCCTCTCTCAACCTCTTTAGTACTAGCCTCAAGTGACGAATATGATCAGCCTCAGTTTTGGAATATACCAAGATGTCATCTATGAACACTATCACAAAAGAATCTAAGTACAGATGAAATACCCTGTTTATCAGCTCCATGAACGCTACAGGGGCATTCATCAACCCAAAAGACTGACCACAAACTCATAGTGGCCATAACGAGTTTGAAAAGCTGTTTTGGGGATATCTGATGCTCTAATCCTCAGCTGATGATAACCAGACCTTAAGTTAATCTTAGAGAACAATGCTGCTCCCTGGAGCTAATCAAACAAGTCATCAATACGAGGAAGAGGATATTTGTTCTTGATAGTCACTTTGTTCAACTGCCTATAATCAATACACATTCATGGACGCATCTTTCTTTTTCACAAACAAGACTGGGGCACCCCAAGGTGACACACTAGGATGAATAAACACTTTGCTCAATAAATCTTGAAGTTGCTTCTTTAATTCCTTCAACTCAGCTGGAGCCATTCTATATGGAGGGATGGAGATGGGCTTTGTGCCCAGCTCTAGATCAATAGAAAAGTCAATATCCCTATTGGGAGGACTCTTGGAAGGTCAGTAGGAAACACATCGACAAACTCTTGAACCACCAGAATAGTAAATATTTTGCTTATGTTTGGAACTTATGATGATGATTTGGTGCATATGACCTACTCCAAAGTTAGGCTGTTTTGATGGTGGGTTCGGGGACGGTGGTATGTAATGCTCGGCTCACTGCTAGGCTATGCTGGGTGGGTATGGAGACGACGATACATAATGCCCAACTCACACTGGCTGCTTCAGTATTATGATAGGTGTGTACGGGGACAGCAATACATAATGCTTGACTCACCTATGCTGAGCATGGGAGACAGGGATAGTGATACGTAACGCTTGGCTCACTTACACTATTTCTGTATGATAATATGTGAGGCAGGGATGGCAATATGTAACACTTGGCTCACTTACCCTATGGTTGATATGTTAGGAAAGTAAATGTTTGTGACTTGAATTTGAATCTTGAAAGTAGACATTTTGATAGTTTGTGGATATATACTGCTCTTCGTACTTTTGTTTCGGTTATCCCTTAGTTTCATATATTGGGAAGGAAGTATGTAATAATTTGGATATGCACGTACCTTATACTTTGGCCTTGTTTGTTATACATCTTATGTTCTAGTAAGTAAGTACTTTCATATAATTCGAGCTTGCATTTAATTATTGTACTTTTGTTTTAATGGTCCTCCTGATACATGCACTCTGTACTTTCTACTTTACATATTCGGTACGTCCTTCATACTAACCCTCTCCCTTCGGGGGGGCTACGTTTCATGCCTGTAGGGTCAGACGTTCAGGGTAGCGAGCCAACTTAGGATCTCTGACTGCCGTTTGAAGTGCTCCTTTGCTTTGGAGCAAACACTTGGTATATATACTTATTTCTTTAGTTTGTATTCATATACATTTAAGGGTATGATGGGGGACCTATCCCATCTTCTAATTCTATTAGTTTGTATAGAGGTCTGTGGACGCCTGTGTATATGGGATTCGGTAGTTTTTATGATTCTGTATGTAGGTTATATATGTTGGGTGGTTTAACCACAGCGGTGACCTTGTCGGCCCGCATATATATATAAATATATACTTGTGTTGTATGCTAGGACATTTCTGTATGCAGGCGGGTAGTCCATAAAACAGAGGAAACTCTGCCAAAATTTTTGAAAAAAATAGACACAGGTTAAAGTCTGGATCCAAGTTGGTGTCCGATTTGGTATTTGCGTCGGAGTGTCCAATTTGGGCACTAGTCACAGCCCACGGAGTTGGGTCGTGACATTCACATTGATATTTATACTGATCATAGGAGCCTCTAGTACATCTTTAAGCAGAAGGAGCTGAACTTGCGGCAGTGAAGGTGGTTAGAGTTGCTGAAAGATTATTCTCTACCATCCTTGGAAAGCTAATGTGGTGGCAGATGCACTTACCCTTAAGTCCATTGGTAGTTTAACGGATATGCCTTCAGAGAGGAGGGAGATAGTCCATGATATTCATCAGCTGGCTAGACTTGGAGATCGTTTGGCTGATTCTAGAGATGTTGGGGTTTCGGTTCGAGGTGTGGCTGAATCTTCCCTTATAGGAGAGATTAGGCAGCATTAATATGAGGATCCTATGCTTGCTCAGTACAGAGACACCACCCTTAAAAAGGGAAGTACTCCGTTTGAACTTACCTCCGATGGAACATTATTATTAAGAGGCAGGTTGTGTGTACCTGATGTGGCAGGGTTGCAATGACAGGTTATAGGCGAGGCACATTATACCTGCTATTCTATTCACCCAGGGTCGATGAAGATGTACCATCATCTCAGATGCTTATATTGGTGGGATGGTATGAAAAGGGACATAGCAGATGTCGTCGCTCAGTGTCTAAATTGTCAGCAGGTCAAAATTGAGCACCAGAAGCCCGGTAGTCTATTGCAGGAAATGGAGATACCAACGTGGAAATAAAATATCATTAATATGGATTTTATTACATGTTTACCTCGTACTCCATGAAGGTATGATCCAATTGGGTTATTGTTGATCGGCTGACGAAATCATCCCATTTTCTTTCGGTCCAGACTACCTACTCAGTTGAGGATTATGCTAGACTTTATAACAGGGAGATTGTGTGACTTCATGGTGTTCCCATTTCTATTATCTCCGACAAAGGTACCCAGTTCACTGCAAATTTTTGGAGGTCATTTCAGGCAGGCTTGGGGACGCAGGTAAGTCTTAGTATAACATTCCATCCCCAGTCTGACGGACAGGATGAGCGTACTATTTAGACTTTGGAAGATATGCTGTGAGCCTGTGTTATTGATTTCATAGGTAGCTGGGATGATCATTTGCTGCTTATTGAATTCTCTTATAATAACAGCTACCACTCCAGTATTCAGATGGCACCATATGAGGCATTGTACGATAGGAAGTGTAGGTCACCGATCGGGTGGTTTGATATTAGAGAGACTAAGTTAATTGGCCCAGATATGATTCAGCAGGCAGTGGATAAGGTGAAACTCATTCCGTAGTAGTTGTTAGCGGCTCAGAGTCGGTAGAAATCTTATGCAGATAATCGTCGTCGACATTTAGAGTTTCAGATTGGTGATTGGATTTTTCTTAAAGTATCACCTATGAAAGGTGTTATGAGGTTCAGTAAGAAAGGGAAACTCAGTCTGAGATATATTGGGCCATATCAGATTATTTTTAGAAATGCAAGATTGCCTATGAGTTGGATCTGCCAGCTGATTTAGAAGCAGTACACCCGGTATTCCACATTTCTATGCTTCCTAAGTGTATTGGCGACCCTTCCAGAGTCTTCCCTATGGATGATATCCAGGTCATAGAAGAATTATCTTATGAACAGCAACCCATAGCCATACAAGATCGTCAAGTGAGAAGATTATGAAATAAAGATGTGGTTTTGATTAAGGTGCTGTGGCAAAATAATAACCGAGAGGAAATGACCTGGGAAGCAGAAGAGCAGATGAAGAAGCAGTATCCTCACTTGTTCTCGGTGCCTCCAGGTAATTCAATTCTTTGCTTGACCTTGTTGCGTAATAAATGAATTATTGATCATGGAGTGGATTGTTGTGATAATTGAAAATGGAACTCCTCCTAAGTTGTTTGTATGTCGGATATTGTTGTGATAGTTGAAAAGGAGGTTCCCCCTAAATTATTTATATGACTCGTAAGGCCGGTATAATATTCAACGACGAATGTTCTAAGGGGGAGGAGAGGATGTTAGAACCCGTATGTCCTTCATTGGATCAATTAGGAAAAGTTTGGGACCAAAAATGGAATTTTTGGAAGTTGGAGTTCATGAAAGCAATTAGGTGGTTCCCACATGAATTGTGATAGGCTTTAATTGGACCAAGTGTGGTGTGGACCATATATATTTGGCAAGTGTTGCTTATATATATATATATCGATTTAATGTTGTTTTATGTATTGTAAAGGTTGTAAGCATGTTGTAATATGTTAAAATAAAGGAAAATTATGAAATATGGAAGGTTGGAAGTGAATTATGTGTGCAAAGGGGGTTAGGCCGTGTGAGGATATGTATGATGTGTAGTGTTGTATTGTGTTGGGGCAATGAATTGATGCTTAGTTAGTATAATATGATCATTATAGGGTGAAGGAATGATTGGGAACCATCCATGTATGTATGTAGCATGTTAACCAAATTCATGAATATGGTTAAGTGGTGATAATTAAAGTCATTATTATTATATTGTCGTTTGAATTGATTATTGATGTTGTTGGGTTGTTGTTGTTGTTGTTGTTGTTGTTGATGGATTGAGCCGAGTTGAATTCTCGGGGTGGCCTATTTTAAGGGGAAATGCTGCCCAAATTTTTGTAGCATTAAGGGCGAAGTTGGAATTTAAGGCCCAAAACGTCTTTAGCAAATTTCTTGGCATTGTTATGAATTATTTGTAGACTTTGGGCGATCCGAAGCATAAGTTGAAATTGGGCTTGCATTGGAATATTTTGGAGAGCATTGGAGGTATGTAAAGCAACCTTTTCTTTTGGCATATCTTAGTTAAAAATAGGCCATGATGCGAGCCTCAAGAGAACTCTATTCATGCAATTTGAGTATGTGTATGATTCGTATTTGTTCCTTTGCATTCTTATGTTAATTTATCATAATATTGACTCCTATGTCTTTGGAATTTAGTCATTATGATATCGTTCACCAGTTTCTAGGCCGGTTGATTATCGTGCGCATTATAATATGCTCCAATGTCAGGATGTGTTTGGCAGTGAGGGCAAGTACGATGATACGTAACGCCTGGGTCACTGCATATTCTACTATGATTGGGGTTAGGATGGATCTGGATGAGTATGGGGATGGTGATACGTAATGCCCAACTTACTCATATTATTTTTGTAATGCGATATGTGAGTACAGGGATGGCGATACGTAATGTTTAGATCACTTACGCTATTTCTGTATTATGATATGTGATGGAGATTTGGAGATTTGCAACTTCCTGGTGTTATGCTGTGTTATGGCGCCATTGATGGGCAGACGACCATATTTTCTGTGCCCTATGCATGATTTGTATTTTGAAAGTAATTAGTTTAATACTTTTGGATATGTATTTGCCTTACATACTTTTGTTTCGACTACTACTCAGATTTACATTCTGTTCATTCTGCTTTACATATTCAGTACGTACTTCATATTGACCCCCTTTTCGGGGGCTGCATTTCATACCCGCAGGTACCGATGTATAGTTTGGTGATCCCCCAGCCTAGGATATCCCCTTGCTGCTTGAAGTGCTCCCCTTACTTCAGAGCCTACTTTTGGTACATATACTTGTTCATTATTTTGCATATACATTTATTCGAGGGTATGGCGGGGCCCTGTCCCGTCCTATGATTCTGTCAGTCTATTTAGAGGTGTCTGTATGGTTAGATCTATGTGATGTGTATGTTGGGCGGCTTTACCCGCCATGGCGGCCTTGTCCCTTATATGTACATATGTTGTTATGTTGACTCTGTCTGGTATCTGTTGGTCTTTTTCTAAATGCAGGATGATTTTTGGTAGTCTGTAAAACAAAGAAAACTCTGCCGAAATGTTTTTTAAAATATAAGTCATCCATTTGTAACTTGGCTTGTGATTGTGTCTGGGTGCCCAATCCGGGTACTAGACACGGCCCTCGGGTTTGGGTCGTGACAACCTCTATCTGTCTGAGCTCTGCCTCGCCCTCTGTATGGTGGTGGTGCCGGTGGTTTAGTCTGAACTGAAGATTTAGGATGGGCCCACCTTATCCCCTGATAAGGGACACTATCATATCAAGTGATCAGGATCTCCATGTGCAGGTCCTGACGAACTACTAGGTCAATCCTCTCACAAACCTATGAACTTTCTCTATCTTGTTTGGAAGAATAGCTATAGTATGTCTAGATAACTGACATAAATAGGTCTCATACTCGGTGACTGATAAGCTATCCTGCCTCAGACTCTCAAATCTCAACCGACTCTCCTCCCTCACACTCCAAAGGAAAAATCTATCATAAAAAGCACTAGAGAACATCTCCCTAGACATTGTGGGAGATCCCACAGGTAAAGATCCTAAATATGTTCTCTATCATTCTCTGGCTGGCCCACAAAGCTGAAGAGTAACATATAGAACCCCATGTGACTCAGCTAAGCCAATAGTATCCAACAGCTCCCTACAAGTAGTCAGAAGCTCATGAGCATCCTCTGTCCTTCAACCCTGAAATTAAGGTGGGTCCATCTTCCTAAACATTTCATAGCGGCGCTACTCATTCTCAGTCAATGTAGCTAATGGTGCACCCCGAACATCAATAGCTGGTGCAGGATCAATCTCAACTCTAGTATCCACTGGTGGCCGGTCCATCGAATTATGCACCAGGGGATCATGATGTTGATGTGGAGTCTGATCTCCTCCTCTGGTCTATGAACCACCTGGCATGCTTGTCGTATTACCACTTGGGGCAAAACTCTCAAATACATTCAGCACCCTCAATAAGGTATCCTGCAGCGAAGGTGAGGCTACGTGCTCTGAAGGAACTTGGTCCTGACCAACCTCTATCTATGGCTCTAGAGAAGCCCTTCTAGTCTGCCCTCTAGCTCGTGTTGGCCCTCGGGCATGGCCTCTCACTGATGCCATTCCACAAGCACGTCCTCTAGTGCGACCTCTTCCCCTACCTCTAATTGGGGCCTCGACAACTGCCTCAGGAGCTGTCTCACCTCTACCACCAGAAATAGTAGCGGTAGTCCTTGCCATCTATCAAAAGAACACAGGCATAACTTAGTACTAATGAACATAACCACGCACGATAAGAGAGAACAAATAAAGGGAAGTTTCCTAACAGTCCCCACAGCCTGTCAAAGATAAGTACAGACTTCTCCATACTGATCTTTGAGACTCTACTTAGACTTAGCTTGTATTCACATGAGACCTATGAACCTAGGCTCTGATACCAACTATCACGACCCAAAAATGGGTGTGATGGCACTCATTTTATCCCACTAAGACACGTTAGCCTACAACCCAACTATAACGTTAAGATGTGAAATTATAGTGAATAATAAAATAATGAAATATTCAGTTGCAGATGATAAGTCAACTTAATAAAAATCCCCCAAAACCTGGTTATCACGTACACAAGCTTCTAATGTATTACAATAGATTTGAAAGAAAACACAAGTATCAAATAATATTGTCTCTACAATAGAACAAAATCATAAATAGGAGTAAGAAGTCAGCTGGGATGGCAAACAACTGCCTCTCACAATCTCTACAGGAAGTCTTAGACAAGGAAAAGTAGAGAGTATCATGACGATACGGGCTCGCAACCTACAAAATTATTGTAGCAAGGGGTGAGTACCAAACACATGGTACTCGGTAAGTGAACTACTAAACACAAAATTAAGTAATATAGCATACAGGTACCCCCAACACTCCAACCAAACCCTCATAAGTACAACCCGTATAAAATCACCCCAGTATAATGGCTCACAATATACATAGCATATAGCTCAATAACCACACCAACTGTTATATATCAACAATGCAAGGGACCCAGTGCATCTATCATAAGTTTCACAAAAGCACTGACACATTTATAAATGATAATGAGGCATAATGCAATGCAATACAATGCAATGTCAAGTCTAATGATGGATGTCTGACCTAGTGATACATACCCACTATCTTATAGTTCGGGACCCATGGGGGATTTCTAGTCCATGTATCTGTCGTGGCGTACGACACGACCCTCGAATTATAATATCCATTGTGGCGTGTGACACGTCCCTCGAATCATAGTATCTGTCGCGGCATGCGACACATCCCTCAAATATGATACATTCTCTTTATTTCTAATTCTTTTTCGGTCCACGAAATAATTGTTACAAAAGTCAATGCAAGAAAATGACTTATTTTAATACAAAACACAATTCACAACAACATATCTTGGTACAACATCCACACTAACTCGCTATCTGAAAATCATTCTCAACACCTCACACAAGAAGCACAAGATTCTATATATTTTACAAAGGTTAAGAAATTCACTTGCCTTAATAATTGAATATTCACTGTGGAACTTGAGTCTTCCCTTTTCGAATAGAATCCATAGCACCACGATCTAACCAATTAAGAATTCAAAGTAAGATTTCCAAACCAAAGATACCAAAATCTATCTATAGCCAAGTTCCTAAATTTCAAGACTAGGGTTAAGTCTTAATGTCTCCTAATAACATAACTTTAATGGTATTTAATAATAGATCTTAATTAATCAAAACTAAAATAATAGCATGATAAATATAAGAAATTTCACTGTCAAAACCAAGTTATTACTAACTTCCATTGTTAAATCCAATGAGTATTATCTAAATCGTACACCATAAGAAAATTATGTCACTGCCAAAGTTGTGAAAAAGAAAAAGATAATGGCCAATACAAGGTCTTGAATACATGTAGACACATAATAGCTAATTATCTCTAATTCTTATTATTCTTGTTCACTGTGAACTATTAAACGGATTTGTCCACTTTAACAGAAGGACAAATTGGGGTAATGCACTGATAACAGAAAGGGGTGATCGTATTGATTCTTATCAAAGAAAGACAGGATACTTTAACAGAAGGACAAATTGGGGTAATGCACTGATAACAGAAAGGGGTCACGTCATACTAATGACAACAACATTTTCTCACCTGAATAATAATTTCCTAAGCATGAAGCTACTAGATTTAAGGGTGAAAAAGCTCACCTAGGTTTTCAAACTCACTCTGTTCTGCCAAGTTCCTCTTCGCACGGTGTAATTTGTCAAAACCACTTCTTCCTCTTTTCTTATTTTTTTAACTATTATAACTGAAAACTCTACTAACCTATTTTTAATAAATATACTATAAGTAGTATAGGATGCTACATAAATTGCCATTTTAACCCCTCAACTAAATTAATTATCTCAAATTATTCTTTAAGTAAATAATAAAAATTATTGGATAGTCCAAAATACCCATTAAACTCTATATCTCAAAATGACTTAATGGGTCGTTACACAATAGCAATAGCAATAGCAAAAACAACAACAATAACAACAACAATAACAACAACAACAATAACAACAAAAATAACAATAACAATAACAACAACAATAACAGCAACAATAATAACAACAATAACAACACCAATAACAACAACAATAACAACAACAATAACAACAACAATAACAACAACAACAACAACAACAACAACAAATAATAACACTAATAATAATAACAATAACAATAATAACAATAACAATAACAATAATAACAATAATAATAATAATAACAACAATAACAACAACAAGAATAATAATAATAATAATAATAATAATTAAAAAAAAAACTCAAATGGAAGGAGTAAGATAAAAAATCCCCTGATCACTCAACATAGTGATAATGTTGAGACTCAAGAAAAGGTAGTGGCATCACATTGAAATGCCCCAAAAAGTGTCCCAGAAATGTACTTTGGAAATGCCCATAATCATAATATCCATGTATCTCAAAATTTGAGCGTGATATCAAAAATCTAACTTTAAATTCTCGATCGGGGTGCAAAATTGAGAGGGAATGGGTATAACCTCGATATTAGCAGACCCATAGCAAAAAATAATTTTAGCTAATTTTCCTTATCCAATGTCTGTCTGCGCCCTGCAGATGATGCGCCAGAGGAGCAGAAGAGTAGAAACTGGGCCTGCGCAATTGGTCCGCATTGTGGACCAGACATGGACTAGTGTATTATTTTGCTTGATTTTTTATTTTGGCCCAATGGTATTAGGGTCATATCTCCATACCGACTTATGCGTGAAAATACCTATACATAGCCAATTTTCGACTCTATATCATTCAAGACCCTCTCAAAACCCTCTCCAAGACTTAACCAAATATTTCAACCAAATTCAAGTATCCCAAGCTTAATTCCCGATCTCAAGAACTCCATTCAAGCTTCAAGACTCCTTCAAATCTACATCAAGAAAACTCAAGTTTAACGTATGTGGGTTTCAACCATTCAGTCCATTTATCTATGGAGCCCAATTCTCCTTCATGTTTCCAAGTTGTATTATCTATGGGTATCTCTTATTAAGGATTTTAATTGTAAATTATGTTGGGGTTTTATGAAATGTTGATTGATTATGCATGTTTATTTATTTCAACCTTATACTATGAATTGGTTTTGTCAATTGAAACTATGCATGTTTTGAGCTATGAAACTATGATCTATTATGAGATTTGATGATCGATTTAAAGGTATCTTACATGAGGGTTTTACTATATATTTCTAGGTGGATTTACATTGAGTTTTCTCATATTATTTCACTTTTGAATTGTATGATTTTGAACTAGCATTACAACCCACCAAGTATTTGATAAAATGTTTTGACATGGATTCTCAAGTTATTGATGAACTACTATATGGTTTATAAGTCAAGTCACTTTATGATGATTAAGGGATTGTATATATGCATCAAATTCATGAAAAATATTTATAGTGTTGCAAGTTGACCACATCTTGTTAGGGGGTGACATGCCTTGGATTCCAAGTAATAGTTGCATGGTTTATGATTATGGTCTCTTCCCACATATATATTATGTTCTATACAAGTTATATGATTTACTAGCATGTTTCACTTCAAGCATCAATCATGCATGCCATATTGATATTATACTTATCCATTGATTATGATTATGTATTTTGACTATGTTGGCTTATGTCTTGTTCATTGCACTCTACATACATAGTACATTCAAACATACTAACATATACTTTATGCCTGTATGATGTTACCATATAAGAACCGGAGCACCTTTCGATCATCCTCCACGTGGCTAGTTTTGGTATTTTGAAAGATAACCTTTGCTGAGTCCTCAAGTGCGGGGATACTAGCTATGATACTCTTACTGTTTGATATCTCCTTATGTTGAAAACTTGATACTATGAGGGTGAGCTCGCAAAGTGTCTTGGCGCCCACCCCAATCTATGTTAGAGGTGTTATTGGAACAATTAATGTACTTATGTTATGAGTTTGATTCTTAAGTATTTTATGATTATCAAAGAGTTTCCTTAGTCCCTTTTTCCTTAATTATATCTCTTATGTTATCATTTTTGCTTCCACGACCAAGGATGTGTGATTGATATGATAAGAGGCTTATTTGGGGTTCCTTCTGGTTCCCCATTCGCCATGTCCATCTAGGCCCTAGGCTTGGGTCGTGACAAACTTGGTATCTGAGCACTAATTTGTTAATGGTCCTCTGAATCGATCACACCACGTCGATTAGAGTCTTATATATGGTTTTGAAGTGCGCCACACTATGAATGAGAGGCTATGAGGCGTTTGAGGAAATGTTTCACTTCTTCATGGTCTATATTGTACTTTAGATGTAAGTGTAAGGATTTTCCCCTAACGAATGCTCTTTTCTCTTCTAGATCATGCCAATTTCAAGAGGGAGGCTAAGGAGAGCCCGTGCACCTGAGGAGCAATTGCCTCCTCTTGCCCCTCAGGCTTCTCAAGTTGGAGGTGTGGCCCAAGATGAGTTCCGGGATGCTATTACGATACTGGCTCATACTATGACCAATCAAATTCACCAAGGGGTCCAAGCCCCTTATGATCCCACTTCGACTTCTAAGGTGAGGGATTTTACTAGAATGAACCCACCAAAGTTTAATGGATTAATGGTGGATGAGGATCCCTACGAATTCATCAATGAGGTGTACAAAGTGATATATATTATGGGGGTCAATTCAGAGGAAAAGGCGAAGTTGGCGGCCTACCAACTCAAATGGGTGGCTCAAATTTGGTATACTCAATAGAAAACAAAGAGGAGAAATGATGATGCTATTCCTTGGTGTGACGGAGTATGCCCTCAAGTTCAACCAACTCTCCAAGTATGCCAGCCAATTGGTTGCCAAGTCGAGATCAATGATGAACAAATTTATGTCAGGTGTGTCTGACTTGGTTAATGAGGAGTGTCGTACCGCCATGCTAATAGGTGATATGGATATTTCCTGCCTCATGACATATCCTGAACAACTAGAGGGGAAAAAACTTATAAAGAGAAGAAGTAGTGAGTCCAAGAGGGCTCGTTTTGAAGGCGGATTCCAAAATTCCAAGGGTGGCCTGTTTTCTCAAGGCCACAATTTCCAAGGCCATATGTCTTCCAATGCTACTAATAAGAGGTTTGCTAATGACAACCTAAGGTTCCAAGGTGGTGGTGGTTTGGTGCCTAACCCTATGTGCCAAAGATGTGGTAGGAGCCATAATGGCCCATGTTTGAAGAACGTTAATGCTTGCTATGGTTGTGGAGAAGTGGGTCATAAGGTGATTGATTGTCCTAGTGCTCTCCAAAAAGGTAGAGATGGTCATGCACAAGGCCAACGTGCAAATACAGGTCAAAAGAGGAGAGGTGGCCAACAAGAGGGTGCTCTAAGACAATGTAGATTCTATGTTGTTCAAGAGAGACAAGGGGTAGATGAGGTGCCCGATGTCATCACCGATATGTTAAAGGTTTTAGATTATGATGTGTATGCATTGATAAACCCGGGTGTCACTCTTTCTTTTATTACTCTTTTTGTTGCCAAAAAGCTTTGTGTGAGCCCCAAATTATTGTGTGAACCTTATGAAATGTGTACCCCCCCATTCGTGAGTCCATTATTGCTAAAATAGTCCATAGAAATTGTTCCATGTTCATCTTACATAAAATCTTGCCTTGTTATTTCATTAAATTAGATATGGTGGATTTTGATGTCATTGTTGCAATAGATTGGTTGCATGTATATTATGCTTCTATTGATTGTAGAACCAGTAGGATGAAATTTCATTTCCCTAATGAACCCATCCTTGAGTGGGAAAGTTGTGATATGGTGATCAAGGGTAGGTTTATATCTTGCCTTAAAGCGCAAAAGTTGATTTCTAAGGGTTTTCTCTATCATCTTCTGAGGGTTAGGGATGTTGAGTCCAAAGTCCTCCCTATTGAGTTGGTTTTGGTGGTTAATGTGTTTCTTGATGTTTTTTCCAATGAGCATCTCGGTTTCTTCTCGAAAGGAAAATAGACATTGGTATTGACCTTCTTTTCGATACTCAACCCATTTCTATTCCCCCTTACCGTATGGCCCCAGCGAAGTTGAAGAAGCAATTAAGGGATTTGTTGCAAAAGGGTTTTATAAGTCCTAGTAAGTCACTATTGGGTGCACCAGTGTTGTTTGTGAAGAAAAAGGACAGTTCTCTTAGAATATGCATTGATTACTAGCAACTTAATAGAGTTAACATAAAGAACAAGTACCCTCTACCAAGGATTGATGACCTTTTTGAACAACTTCAAAGGGCTAGTCACTTTTCTAACATTGATATTCGATCCGGGTATCACCAAGTGAAAGTGAGGGAGTGTGACATTCCCAAGAGGACTTTCGGGACTAGTCATGGGCACTTTAAGTTTGTGGTTATGACCTTTGGGTTGACTAATTAACCGACTATATTTATAGACCTCATGAATAGGGTCATTAAACCCTACCTTGACTTGTTTATGGTGGTTTTTACTGATGATATCTTGATCTATTCCCATAGTAAGGAAGAGTATGTGGATCATTTGAGGGTGGTCTTATAAATCTTGAGGGAGGAGAGCTTGTTTGCAAAATATATGAAATGTTAGTTTTGGTTGAAAGAGGTCGCTTTTCTATGTCATGTGGTGTCAAGTGATGGCATTAAGGTAGATCCTATAAAAATAGAGGTGAGTAGAAATTGGCCTAGATATTTGATTTTATCGGACATTAGAAGTTTCTTGGGTTTGGTGGGTTATTAGCAGAGGTTTGTAAATGATTTCTCAGCTATTGCTTCTCTCATGACAAAATTGATACAAAAGAAGGGAAATTTATGTGGATCGATGAGTGTGAAAAGAGTTTCCAATCTTGGAAAGATAAGCTTGTCTCTGCTCCTATCTTGTCTCTATCAAAAAGGTTGGACAGATTTATTATACATTGTGATGCCTCAAGTATTGGTTTAGGGTGTGTTTTGATGAAAAGTGGTAAAGTGATAACATATGCCCCTAGACAATTTAAGGTACATTAGAAGAATTATCCCACCCATGATCTTGAATTAGCGGCTATGGTATTTGCTTAAAAAATTTGGCGTCACTACTTGTATGGGGTTCATGTTGATATGTTCACCGACCACATAAGTCTCCAATATGTTTTCACCTAAAACAAATCTTAACTTGAGACAAAGAAGCTGGTTAGAGCTCCTTAATGATTATGATATGAGTGTGCACTATCACCCCAGCAAAGCTAATGTGGTGGTTGATGCTCTAAGTAGGGTGTCTATGGGTAGTCTAGTTCATGTTGATTATAGTGTCAAAGGGATGGCTAGAGAGGTTCACCGGTTGGCTAGATTGAGAGTTAGGTTAGATAAAGTTCATAATAGTGGTGTAATGGTTATTAATGGTTCTAAGTCTTCCTCTATTGAGGAGGTAAAGGCAAAATAAGATCTTGACCTGCCTTACTAGAGTTTAAGGCCTTGGTGAGAGATGGTAGAGTGGAGGTTTTCTCCCAAGGGGGAGATGGTGCCGTTAGGTACCAAGGTAGATTGTGTGTGCCAAATGTAGATGATTTGAAAGAATTGATCTTGAAGGAGGCACATAACTCATCTTATTCCATTCAAGCTAGTTCTACAAAGATGTGTACAAACTTAAGGGAAGTGTATTTGTGAGGTGGGATTGCCAAGTTCATATCCGGATGTTACAATTGCCAACAAGTGAAAGCGAAACATCAAAGCCTGGGTGGTCTAGCCCAAATATAGAGATTCTTACTTGGAAGTGGGAAGAGATCGACATGGATTTTAGGGTTGGGTTGCCTAAGACTAGGAAACATTTTGACTCTCTTTCAGTTGTTGTTGATAGAATGACAAAGTCAGCTAACTTCTTACAAGTCAAAACTACTTATGGTGCCGAAGATTATGCCAAGTTGTACATACATGAGTTGGTCAGATTGCATAGGGTACCCTTGTCTATATTTTGGATTGTGGTGCTCAATTCACTTCTCACTTTTAGAGGTCTTTCCAAAGAGATCTTGGTACCAAGGTCAAGCTTAGCATCACCTTTCACCCTCAAGCAGATGGTCAAGCCGAGAGGACTAACCAAACGCTTGTGGATATGCTTAGGGCATGCATTTTGGAGTTTAAGGGTAGTTAGGATGAACATCTTTCACTCATTGAATTTTCTTACAATAATAGCTATCACTCAATCATTGGTATGGCTCCTTTTGAAGCTCTTTATGGTAGGCATTGTAGATCCCTGGTTGGATTGTTTGAAGTTAGTGAGATGGCTTTGCTAGGTATGGATTAGGTCATTGAAGCCTTGGAGAAGGTGAACAACCCAAAGTAGACAAAAGTCCTACTCCGATGTGAGGAGAAGAGATCTTGAGTTTATGGTTGGTGATTGGGTTTACTTGAAAGTCTCACCCATGAAGGGTGTGGTTTGATTTGGCAAGAAAGGGAAATTAAGCCCAAGCTTTGTAGGTCCTTATAAAGTTTTGAAGAGAGTGGGTAAGGTTGCTTATGAGTTGGAGGTACCTATGGAGATGAATATGGTTCATCCGATTTTCTAGGTATCCATGTTGAGAAAGTGTGTAGGTGACCCAAGTGCTATAGTGCCCTTGGATGTGATGGGTGTTGTAGAAGATAATTTGACTTATGAAGAGGTCCCAGTAGAGATTTTGGATAGACAAGTGAAGTGGTTTAGAAATAAAGATGTAGCTTCTATCCAGGTCCTTTAGAAGAACCAACAAGTTGAAAGTGCCACATGGGAAGCTAAGGCGTACATGAGAAAGTGATATCTATATCTCATCCACTCTACTCTACTCGAAGGTACTGATTTAAGTCCCCTATATGATTTCAATTCCTAAGTTTAAGCCCTTATATCATTTTGTATACATTCATGTTTATGTTGACATGTTTATGGTGGTTTTTGACATTCATGTTGAGATTTTTGAAAATGATGTTTAAGTGCATTTGTTGTATTCATGTTGGAGCTGAAATCTTCATGATTACTTCTCTTATATCCATTTCTTTAACATCCGGAGGTGAAAGTTCCCAAGGGGGAGATATTGAAATGCCCCAAAAATGCCCCAAAAATGTGCTTTGGAAATGCCCATAATCGTAATTTCCATATATCTTAAAATTCATACGTGATATCGAAAATCCTACTTCATATTCTCGATCAAGGGACAAAATTGAGTTGAAAATAGGTATAACCCTAATTTTAGAGGACCTGTAGTGACAATAATTTTTGCTAATTTTCCTTATCCAGTGTCTGTCTATGCCCTACATGCGATGGGCTAGCGCTGTACTTAATACATTCAAATGTACTAACGCATACTCTAAACCTACATGATGTTATCATGTAGGGACATGAAGCATCTCTTGATCATCCTCCACGTGGCTAGTTTTGGTACTTCAGAAGATGAGCTTTGGTGAGTCCTTAAATCCGATGAAACTATCTATGCTACTCTTTCTATTTGATATCTCTTTATGTTGAACACTTGATACTATGAGGATGAGCCCGGAAAGTGTCTTGGCCCCTGCTCAATTCAATGATTAGAGGTTTTGTTGGATATTAAGATATAATTATGCTACTAGGTTGACTCTTGAAATGTTTTATGATTATCAAAGACTTCTTTTAGTCTCGTTTCCCTTATTTATATCTCTTGTTGTTGCTTATTTTGCTTCCATGATCAAGGATGTGTGATTGATATGCTAAGAGGCTTATTTGGGGTTCTATCAGGTTCCCCATTCACCGTGTCACGTCTAGGCCTTAGGCTTGGGTCGTGACAATTATGTCTCCTCGTAAAAGTCACAACATAACCCCGATATACCTGATTCACCACTAAAGATTTACCTACTGAGGTGGAAACTGGTAACATCCAAAATATACTTCTCAAAAGAAATTTAAACGGCCGTTTGCAATTTATTTACCTAACTTGTGAGTCGGGGTTGATTCCACAGGGAATATGGAAAAATATCGTCAATAGTAAAAAATTTAACCTAATAGTTGCTATCAAAATTGGGGGGTTTTAATTCAAGAAAATCGAAAACAACAATAAAAATAATAATATCTTGCATTTTAATATTTATTTGTATCAAGATATATAGAAGTAACTAGGAGTGTTCCCATAATTTTATAACTTAGCAAAATTAATGTGTTAGTGATCTATTTCAATATGTAGCACGCAGGACGGTAAGTTAAGCTCACCAAACCCTTCGGTCAAAGGTGAGAGACAAATTTCATTATGTTAATTGGCCCATCTCCATAGTGTGCATTACTAATCCTTACATATTAGTCTCAGTACAACCTTTTCTTAGCCTAGTTTTGTTGATTAGACGAGAACACATCAATCGAATCATGTTAATTAATCTTTTTTCCTATTCATTACTACCTTGGTCTAGTCAGTAACATTAGGGGGTTCTAATGTTGGCCACCACTAGAAACATTCAATTCAGAGAGAATTAATTAATACATGCCTAAAATTCACTCAAGAATCACTTTTTACATTAACTTACTTTGTTTATCCATCATGGTTCCCACAATCCTACTTATAAAATTTAGCTACTCATTATTATTGAAAAAACACAATTAAAATTTATAAAAATAAACTTACTTGTATCAGAAAAATTCAAGAACAATAGCTAAATAATCTTCCAATAGTCAAGAATACAAATAAATAATAAAGGGAGAAGAAAAGAATAAACGAAAATTCTCCAATCTCCACAATGGCTCTTCTAAAATTCCAACCTACAAAATTCTACAACCTAAATTGGGTTAATTGTGTAAGAATTATTTTTATGGACAGTTTATAGATGTAGAAAAATAACCAAGTCTAAAATAATTTGGGAAATCCAAAACCAGAAGGAAATTATTTTCGTGTTAACTACGCTGCCTCAAATTTGTTTCTGGCTTTAGACCTGCCACATGGCAGCTTGGCGTTGCATGTGAAGTTTAATTTGCTGCACGTATTTGAATGAATATAATATTCAATTTAATCCATTAACCTATCTGTTTGATTTTTCTTCTGTTATATTTCATTTTTAATTCATTTTAGCTCCAAATTCTTCATTTTTACGCCAATTTAATCTTACAAATAAAATACATAATTTAGCATAATCCATAAAATTTATGCTCATAAAGAATAAATAAAAGATCACATATGGGATAAAAATGATTAAATATATTTATTTTTAGCCTCACATAACATCCTACACTTAAACTTTTGCTTGTCCTCAAACAAACATTAAAGCTCATCTAAAAAAATAATAGCCTTGGAATGCTGCCACTTTAGGTGATATAAATATTTTAAGCCAAGAAACAATTCGCAACATTAAGGGTGTGTTTGGTACGGATATTTTCCTGGAAAATGTTTTCTCGAAAAATGAGTTGATTTGTACCTCATTTTCTCATGTTTGATTGGTGAGTGAAAAATATTTTTCAGAATTTTTTTTAATTATTTAGTTAATGAATAAAAATATTTTTTAGAAAAACACTTTTATTTTTAGCTAGAGAGTAGAAAATATTATAGGAAAATAATTTCTAACATGAAAATATTTTTATAATTTGAAGTATGTTTTAAAATAAATATTTAAATTTTTTTTCGGAGGTTTGGGTGGGTAGCTAGGGGGCGAGATGGGCTTGGGGGTGTAAACATCAAACTTTTCAAAATTAAATTTTTTTTTAAAAAAATAAATTTGTATTAGGAGGGGGCCGGGTAGGGGTGTCGTGGGATAGGGGTGGGGGTTAGGCGTGGGAAAAAAATAAATATTAAAAAAAATTATATGTGGGCTGGGGATGCCGGGGGTGGGATGGGTGGCTGGGAGTGGGGTAGGCATGGCTGCGGGGATGGTGTAAAAAATTAAACTTTTCAAAATTGAATTTTGTTTTTGAAAAAATTATTTTTTATATGGGGGTGGGGTGCCAGGGGGTGGGATGGGTGGCTGGGGATGGGTTAGGCATGGGGGCGGTCCAGTTTAAAAAGTTGAACTTTTTAAAAATCGAATTTAAAAAAAAAATTAAATTTTTTTTTATATTGGGGGTGGGGGTCTTGTGGTGCCGGGGGGAGGGGTTGGAGTAAAAAATTAAAATTTTCAAAATTTAAAATTTTTTAAAAAATAAATTTTTAACTTTTTTATATGGGGTGGAGTGGGGGTTGGAGAGGCTGGGTGTGGGGTTGGGCTGGGGGCGGGGTTAGGGGTAGAGTAAAAAATTGATATTTTCAAAATATTTTAAAAAATTACAAATTAATTTTTATTTTTTTGTGGGAGGGGGTGGGGTGGGAGGAATTGGGCGGGTTGGAAAAGGAATGAGTGAAAAAAATAAAATTTTCTAAATGTGAAATTGTTTTCAAAAATAAATTTTTAATCTTATTTTATTTTAAAAGGTTAGGAGAGGAGGATCGTAGTATGTATGAGATAAAAAAAATTAATTTGAAATTGGATAAAAAATTTGGAAAATGTTTTCCTCAATTTTTGGGAGGAAGTTATTTTTCTTAAATTTGAGGAAAATGAGTTGATTTGAAAAATATTTTTCAAAACATTTAAGCTAACCAAATATGAGAAAATGGGAAAATATTTTTTGAAAAATATTTTCCTCCATACCAGACACACCCTAAGTATATTTTTCGATCATTACACAAGATATTCAACAAAAATAAACTTCTAACATTCTAGTCTCAAAGACGGACTCAACTCATCAAATTAAGTTTGCTCATCTACTCCATCAAAAGAATTAATAAAATCACCTATCTATCATGAAACAAGTGCCCTCACAAGAAGAAATTGTTCATACACTCAATTTCATGAATTGAATATAGATTAAAGACTTAGCATCAAAGAACAACTCTCGATCACAAAAGAATTCACATGTATGCACAAAGAACCATAGGCTTGCCCATTATGTATATCTCCACTAATTAAGTGTTGCTTAAATAGGATCAAATCAAATTTTAATGGGTTATACTATTGTCTAGGGGATGGATAAGAAATTATATAATAGTGACTTAATCTTCATTAGACACTTTGCACACCCCTCCTTTTTATTTTCTTTTGGACTTCATCACCTATTTTTTCACTCTTTTTTTTCGCTTTCTCTTCAATTATTTTCACAAGTAATTTTTTTTATATCAAAAATACTTCAGTCATCATTTTTTTCTTTTCTCCTCTTTTTTTTTTATATCCCATTATTTTTGGTTTTCTTTTCAATAGCCACCCCCAACTTAGCATTTTGCTAGAGTTGACGTACACAATGTCCTACGATGAACTAGGGCCACTTATAGTAGCCATCCTCAAATTAGGTGTTTTGTCTATGTCGAGGTGCACAACATCCAAAAGGGGACCAGGGCCGCAGTGAGAATTACCAAAACAGTGGGAAGGTGAACTTGGATAGTAAAATGAAAGGGTTTATTTCAGGCTCCAAAGGGTTACTAGTGATATAATATCTTAAAAGGTAAAATTTTACAAGACAAATAAAAAAAAAGCCTATTATCATTTTCTAAACAAGCAAGAACCTTTTATTTCGCTCAATAACATGTCGGGCAAGTTCTAGACTAAGATGCAAAACATGAAATATATGCAAATAACCTCACCACACATGGCACAAGTCTCAATCAAGATTGATCAATTCTACTTTTAAGATAGAAAGTGTCATAAAAAACTTATAAAATAAGAATAAGTTATATACAAAGTCACAACTATGAGCCTAGATGTCAAAAAAACTATTTTTATTTTATGTTAAAGCACTCACTAAAATAATACTAATTAAAATAATGTCTAAATTATTTTATCTCAACCAAGTTAAGAAGGTCTTTTCTCGTCTCTCCAAAAATAAAATAAAATAAAATACTTAAAATAAAATTTACTTTAAAAAATAATCTGATTCAATGGGCTCCCCCTCGAAAAAGAATCGAAAAGAAAAATCAAGGGGTAGGTGAAGTATGCTCTAAAAAAACTAAGAATCATAGAAAAAAACTACTTTACTAAAAGGAAGAAAAGTATTTTTCTTTTTTGTATTTTTTGAATTTTTTTATTTTTTTCTAAAAAATAGAACTAAATAATAAAATAAAATTCTATAGCATACATCACCCTTAAAAAAGGTGAAAGATTTTCCACCCCACACTTAAAATCATGCTTTGTCCCCAATGCAATTTATAGAAAAGATATGAAGCAGAAGAGTTAAAATACTACCTGAGACACTTTAGGGCCTAGTCAGCAACATGTTTTTTCAATATTTATCAAGGGTCACGTACACCCCACACTTAAGCTCAAAAAACGTGTTTCTTTGTTTCAAATTGGGTACTCAAACTTCCCCTAAATCTGCAAAAATAAAAACGACACAAAAAAAACAAAAATATTATATAAAAAAAAAGAAAATTAAGAAGTTATGCTACTAGTTTGAGGCCTTCCACTTTTTCTTCCACCTTGAACTTATGAATTGTACCCCTAATTTCTTTTCTAATTTTCTATTATGATCAAAAGGGTGGTGGTATAAAAATAAGGGAAACAAATAATAGAGATGGCATGTTGTACTTTTTGGCCTTTACATGAGGAATATAATTTTTTTATTTGTCCCCAATAAATTCAAGAATATAATCATATTTCTCCTCCTCCTTACATTCTTCCATTAAGAACATAAGTCTTACTTCATAACTCAGCCAACCAACGAGATAAAAGCCTCTCAAGTAACAAGAAAAGTGCACAACAATCCTTAGGACGCATGTTGTCCAAATATCCAGCACAAGCATAACTAGAGTCTCAGAGTACTTCACATGTCCAGCAGGAGGAGATATTATCATAGCCCCCGGCCGACCCCAGATGGTGCATTGCAGGAATGAAAGAGATCTATGACTAGGGGTTAGACCCAAAGGGGAAAGGAAAATTGGTTAGATGGTTTCATGAGGAGTCTAGGCTGAACGAATCTAGGTTGGATAGGATACCAGGATTAGATGCGGAGATAGATGGGCATGGACTATGATGGACTACTCAGTAGCTAGGCAAGTATGCCCCTTTTGTAGTCCATGAGTTTTATGCAGCCTACCTTGCTACACTTTCCCGAGGGCTGCCAAAGGACAAGAAGCCAATTAATCAGCCTAGATTACGAGTGGTATTTGTCCAAGGCTGAAGAGTTGACATTTCAGAGGAGAAGATTCGATGGGTTCAGTTTGGGCCTACTACAGAGTGCCTCGGTCCACCACAGAGTATGATGGTCACACTGATAAGATGAGAAGAGTGGTGATTAGAAAGGATGTGGGGACCAAAACTGAGCTGTTGTAGTGGATTGCCAGCAGGATTTGTGAGGCAGGCTTTGAGCCGACGTGAGTCACAAACCACGTTGATCTGATAATGAAATCCCACCTCTCCTTTCAGGCCAAGTTTTGGTGGTTGATTATCCATTGGCGAATCCGGCATAGCTTCACGAATAATGTGATCACCGTCGAGCAAGTTATGTTATTAGCCAGCATCCTAGCTGGTTATGAGATAGTTTGGGCCCGGATTATCTCTAAGCAGATTCACGAGTCCACTATCTCGATGAGCACCTCACTGCAGTTTCTATTTTAATCCACTATTTATATAGTGTAGCAGGTGTTCGTGTCGACCCCCACTGGGACTAGCATATAGAGGCCACACGCACCATGGATCCCAGCTTAATAAAGGCTGATGAGAACTTGGTGGCCCTACAATGAGTAATTCCTTCGGCTATCCTAGATCCATTCCTTGTTGAGACTCTGACTCCAGCCACCACTAGTACTACTCCAGCTACTGCAAATCCTGTTAGGACCCTCATTTTTTTGTACGTGAGTTAATTATGAAATTTTGA
>DF365737.1:1285-18473 GCA_000787875.1 Solanum virginianum
ACAACATGGAATCTTAGCAGTTCATGATGAACTTTCCTATCTACCAACTTTAAACCACTTGGGAACATAACCACTAATTTTGGTTGCGAAAATAAGAATAATGATTGTAACTACTAATTTGTTTCCCAAACATGAATGTTTTGGCACAAATAAAGTTTATTCCCAATTATGCACATAAAACCATATTTTAACTTGCCAAGTAAAATGTTACCAAGTTAAAGTTAAGAAATGAATTATTTATATACATAATCTGCTCTGTTCTGTTCGGGCCTCTATATATATCTGTTCACCGGTTCCCGGGCCGGTTATGATTGTGCGTAATATGCTATGTATATGTATATATTTCTGAAGGTGGTTGGATATGGCGGGGTCGGCTTCGCCCAAGGGCCGACTTCGCTTAGTTGGAGTTATGCTGTGATTGGGCCCTCTGTCTGGGTGGTGAAGGTGGTTGGATATGGCGGGGTCGGCTTCGCCCAAGGGCCAGCTTCGCTTAGACGGAGTTATGCTATGATTGGGCCTTCTGTTTTGTGGCTCTAAGCCGCATCTGTTGTAGGATCTGTGACTACCGGGACGCCAGCTCACCATCCTACCCTCTGAAGTAACCCATATGGGTTACTCTAAGCCGCATCTGTTGTAGGATCTGTGACTACCGGGACGCCAGCTCACCATCCTACCCTCTGATTTGTGTGTTGGAGATGTCGTGATTTGAACTATCTGGTGTGATGCTATGGTATGGCGCATGTTCGGAATTCGCCATCATTCCAATACGTTTGGCATTCATTTGGTATACTAAAAACTTTATAAGTTTTTCTTTGACTCTCTGAAAATAAGTTGAAACTCTAATTTATGCTTACACGAAGATAACATCCTATGACTATGTTCAGCATGCTATTCTGATANNATGGGTCCTATCAGTAAGTCTGTGTATTCTGTACATCTGTTATGTATTTAGGACTTAGCCACCTGTCTGGACATTCTGTATGTATGCTATGTTTATTAGGAGGCAGGATCGCAGCGGTGACCTTGTTGACCCGCGAATATATGTGTATATATTGTGACTCCTCTGTTGGTCCGCTTGACTTTTCTATTTCAGGTGGCTAATCAGTAATACAGAGAAAACTCTGCCAAAATTTTATAAAATAAATAGTAACCTATTTTGAAATCTGATTCGATTATGTGATTTGGGAGCCCAAACGGGGTGCCAGTCATGGCAGTCACGGCCCATAAGTTGGGACGTGACACTTTCATAACCTATACGTACCTAAACCCAACTAACACTCCAAGAGTAAATGCAAACACTTTCCAATACTTCTCTTACTTCACAAGGACCATTTTCATCTCAATTAAACACAATTATAAAATTTTAAGACAATTCAACTTCATAAACAAAAATCCCCCCAATTTCGAACCCACTTGAAAATCCCATAACTAATCCAAACAAGCAATTCCTTCAAGGTTTTTTTGCAATATAACATCCACAATCACCCACACAAGCTTTAATTTTAACTCAAACCAAAAGAAAATTAACATCCCTTGTCAACCCCTTAAGAACTTCAAATCGCCAAAACCAAATTTCCAAGTGATTTCTCGACCAACCAACGCTTCTACGATGCTTAGGGGGACCAATAGACTAGCCTTGAAGCATCAAAATAGCAAGAAAGTCGAAAAATGAAATTATGGTTGCTACTTACTGTAGCAACCCGAGGGCACAGGGAAGAAGGGTCTTGAAGTTGGTCTTTTTTTTTTCTCTAAGTGTAAGCCTTATTCTCTTGTGCAAATGTTTCCTATACTTACATACACATAAAGATAAGGAGAAAATATAAAGTGGTCCCACTTAATACTTGTTTCAATCCAAATTGCCCACCTGCAAGATTCTAGAAATTTGGTTTTGTATTTATTTATTTATTTATTTTTAAAACTTTACATGTTGCCCTTGATCTTGTACATGGATATACAAATATACATATGTGTATTTACATATACAAGATTATACACATACACCTCTTGTAATTAATCAACTTTAATCCCCAAACTTCCAATAACGTCTCTTTAGTCACAATTTTGTTTTTCTAAAATTGACACCTAGCTCCCAAATCAACGTAACCATTCCAATGCGCAAAAATACGGATTCTAACAGTTGTACGTTGTTTAATTAAATATTTGAACGTCAACTATATGCAACAAGAACATTCTTAAATACTATTTAAATAATTTTCTAAAATTCTACATACTAATAGATTTAAAATCCACGTGCATTGCGCATGTAGAAGAACTAGTATTATTAAAAGTAGGAAGCTCCTAACTTCAAAGTTAGTGTACGTTTTTGTCCCTCTATAAATTAAAATGTTATAAAATATATAATTACTTTTAGATATTATCATTTTAATTGAATAAATGTATATTGACTTTTTGACTTCATTCAATTAATTCTTAATAAATATGTAATTTGATAATAGTATTAAGTTAAAAAGTTGAATTGCATACTAATAAAAAATTAATGGACTTTTATAGCCCCAAAGACTAACTTAATTCTTGGACACAAATTTTCAAGATAAATATATAAGAAAGTAAATGGTAATAAACAAATAATGTTGTAGTTAAGTCTTTTCATGTATTCTTATTGAAAAAATTATTGAAAAATCTAACTTAAGACAAAGAAAGACAGAAGAAGTACTTTATGGAGTCATTTATAATATAAAATGTAGCTAAATCTCTTTGTCTACTCTCTTATTAAAATATTACTTAATGTATTTTTTAAGTAATATGTGCTTAAAAACGGTTCTACCTTTTGTGCTTCCAACTTAATTGCATTGCATTAATATGTTTGTATCAATTCATATCAAATATAACAGTTTGTAAAGAATGCAGAACGATTTTGGGGTTTATAAAGAAGAAATAAGATTGTCAAAGTTCTTACTTTTGTTGGTATGCCTTCTTCCTTCTTTCTTTATTTTTCCATTAATTTTTTATGCACATGACTGATTTTGTCATTTCTTTTGACTCTACATCAATTCATTGGTGACTTCTTTTGTATTCCTTATCTTTTTGTAATATTTTGATGTAGTACTGTTGTTACTTCATATGTAATTTTTCTTGATATGAGCGCGAGATTATATTGCAGTGAAATCATGTTTTTGAAGGAATTATAATTTATGTTGACTCTCACCATGCATATTCTTTTATCACTATATAAATATTCATGTTTTTTTTTTAAAATTTCCAATTCACATTTTGTGAGTTGTGAGTGAATGTGAGTGTAGGATATCTAACTATTTAAATATTAAATAATAATTCTAATGAAAATAAACAAAACAAACTTTAATCAGTACACCTAAATGTAGAAATTAAAATTTCAATTACTTTTTTTTCTTTGTAACTGCACATTTATTTTGCTGTTATATTCCACTAATGCCATGTTAATGATATTAAAACACGGATCGCAAACTGATGTTTACTAATCAAAATTATGTTCATACGTTGAAAACGTAACTAATTATTTTGTACTTATTTCAACTTTTATTATGAAATCAATTCATTCATATAGTTTCACCAACATGCATTGTGAATTTGAAAAGGCAAAAACATGAATATTGAAAACTATATAAATCATGGTGTGTGAAGAAATGAATATGTTATGCAACCAATACTTTTCCGTTGTAATTATTTGTCGTTATCAGGTAAACACATTTCTTTTTAATTTTTTTGTTAGTTATCTGAAAATACTTTGTACTATTATTATTTGTGATTAAAATTACCTTCACCAAAATTTAGTGTAAATATACTCTGTGATACAATTATATTTATACAACTTATGTAATAATTTTTTGTTGTTGTTGAATTTTTAGATGACTAATAATTTTAAATTAGTTGAAGGAGGTTACACATATGTATAATTGTATTGATTTATATATATCAATTAAATATTTCAATTATTACCATTTCTATCACAAATAATTACTATTTTGGTTTAGGTGTTCCCGACAAAGCAGATAATGATTTACTAGCCATTCTAAGCAACACATATGTTGATCGAATTTTTATTCAACTTTTAAAAAATACTATTCTGATTCGACAATATATTCTTGATATGTAAATGAGTATAAAAGTTTGAAGGTTAAAATTGTTTTAAAGAAAGG
The DNA here is from genome assembly GCA_000787875.1 of Solanum virginianum. Taxonomy (NCBI): domain Eukaryota; kingdom Viridiplantae; phylum Streptophyta; class Magnoliopsida; order Solanales; family Solanaceae; genus Solanum; species Solanum virginianum. Next base: position 5,422 of record DF365737.1, read on the forward strand.
TAAAAACTTTATTGAAATATTTTGCAACTATTGTATTGACATTTAAACTGGTGTTGTGACCTATTAAAGAAAGAACTTTTGTCAAGCTGATACTTGAGATGTTATAAGAATTCCTTAATTTAAGTCATTTCAATATTGCTTTTGAAATTCATTTGATGCCAATATTTGAGTACGATGTGTCTTGCAACGATAATAATATTGATTGAATAGGCTGATCATCCATCTCATTGTATACCATATATTTTTGTTTTAGTCTCTACGCAACTCATTGTAACACTGATTATAATAGTAGATTTATCGCACATGTATACTGAGTCAAAAATGCATACAGAAAGGAAACAAGAGGACATTACCTTTTGCCAGCCACATCCATGAATTGCATTGCAATAGATACAGAAGGGAGCATCAGGAAGTTTGTTAACGCACTAATGAGGAAGGATGGCGAGTCTGATGCAATGCCAAAGTTGGAAAGAAGAACTCCTACACCTGCCTGATTAGGCATTATTAAGGTAAGTTACTTCGATCTGCTTCCAGATAAATGATAAGAGGATGTACTGTGTAGTTTGGTCAAGTAATCCTTACATGCTCCTACGCTAATCAGGGAATGACTTGATATCTTCGTAAATAGCGTATTGTCGGTACTTAGATTCCTAAATTCTTTTTCAGATATAAGGTCAAGTAAGAAAAGGTAAAATAGTTTACTGATCTGAAATCAAAAAACACAAACTTCTGTTCATATGTTAAAGTTCGTCACTACTGCACGTAGCTCTGGAGTCTGGAGAACACCTCTGCTTTTTACAGCAACACTGTCATCTGCAAAGTATTTCTTTCGGCATGTTTCGAATTGAAACACCCTGACTCAGGCTCGTCGGATATCTCTCGTCATTATGACCTAGTATTTGAAGTACTCAATCCTGACCATTTTGTAGAAAGGCGAGGGAAATAGTGCAACTCATTGGTTGTCGGATGAAGGCGCCTGTAGAGGAGGAACGTAATCTGTACTCGGAATGAATGTGTCCCTTTGCATCCAAGCGTGGATGAGATGCATGTTTTCAAGAGCATTTATATCACATTCATTGCCAAAGTTTTCCATGGAAAGTACATCTAAGGATATTGTTTTGAAAGTTTCGACAAATTATATAAAGATGAAATCCAATAGAGAAGTCCTAAACTCAAATTTATAGCTGTTGGTGAAGCATCGAAAACGCAGAACATAATGAGTCTGGTCTAAGAAGTTTCAGTCAAAAAAATTCGGAAATAACACAATCCAAGAAACTTCTTCAGAAGAGTGTGTCTGTTTGTATCCAAGCGGCGTGACAGTTTTTCTTGGTGTTGCAATTTTTTTGTGTCGCCATCTTTTTGTTGTGGAAGGGATTAAATTGCAATTGTTGAGGGGCTTGATCAATGAGCACCCATTGAGAAAGCATCGTAGGGAAGCTGAGTTGCAATTGCTTGGAAAGGTCACGCACGGAAGATTTGTAGCGCAGTAGTAAGTTTAGTTAGGGTTTTTTAGATTAGAGGTATTTACGTAATTTGACATTTTGATTAGCAAGTTCATGCTTTTAAGGTAGTATAGATAAATATAGATTTCTCAAGTACTTATACTAATATAATTAGCATGGGATACACGTGCAACACACGTGTTTGATATATATATATATATAAATAGAGCATGAACATCCAATAATGCTGTGCAAATGAGATGAATGGATGCAATGAATGGGGTGAAATTACGACAGTTGCACAGCCGGTATGCACATCTACCGAGCTAAAGCTGCTAGTAGAACCTAGGGGGCCTCGCAAACCATGTACTGAAATCTCTCAACTTGTCACCTGCTCATGTTCAAGGGGTGTCACAATATCTCAACCTTGTCACCTGCTCGTGTTCAAGGGGTGTCACAATATCTCAACCTTGCCACCTCCTTGTGGTCAAGAGATTTTAAAAAGAGATACTATCTCACCCTTGTCACATCCTCGTGGTCCAGGGGTTTTATAAAAGGTGGTACAATATCTCAATCCTTGCCACCTCCCTGTGGTCAAGGGGTGGTACAGATGCAACATGAAGTGAATGCATGCCAATGCCAAAAATCAATGCATATGACAACAATATAATAAGATAAATGATAAATAATAACCATAGAATGAAAAAGGAAGTGCCAAGTGTCACAACTTGTACCATCAGCCACCAACATATTGTAATGACCTAGTTGGTCATTTTTGATTTTATCTCTGAAAATTATCATTTTACCCTTTCGTAAGTTACTTTGGGCCTATTTTGAACTATTTGAATGGTTAGAATTGAAAACCTGAGTTTCGAAAGTTGAAAGTATGAATTTTGTTATTTTCAGAGGCTTAAGTGGTTGAGAAAGTGAGTTTTTGTGTCATTTTGAGTTTTGGAGGTCATATCAAGGATTCCTCAATTCCATTAGCTCCGGAATGTCAGAAATGGAACTATAGGAAGTTGCAGAACTGAATTTGGAGTTAAAATGAGGTTTTTAGACCCAAAGTTGTGATTTTAGTCATTTTCGAAACTAAAGTTTAACTTTGATCAACATTCAGAGTTTGGAAGCTCGAATCAGAATTCTGACAGTTCCAACAGTTCTGGATGATGAAATTAACGTTAAATATGGGCTCATCATAATTTTTGGAGTTGCCAAGGGTAGTTTTGGCATTTTTTATTTAAATTAGTTTATTGGACTTGCATTGGTAAATGTGTCATTGAGACCTCGAAATCAAATTTTGATTTTTTCGTTGAGTCGGGATCACTGTTCCTATTATGGATATATATTTGGTTTGTGAAATTCTGATTTTGGATGAGTTTCGAGTGCTACTTTCGAGTTTTTGCTGTTGGCTGATTTTGCTGGTGCATAGTTGCTAGATCAGATACTGTGCTCCGCATTCGTGGACCTGGTCCCTGCAATTGTGGAGATTTGGGCTTTGTTAGGCTCCATGTTCGGGGACTTGGTCCCGCGTTCGCGGAGGGCATTTCACTAGTAAGCTATAAGAAACCGAGAGACACATTTTTAACCCATTTTTGAACTCTTAAGCTTTTTTGGGCGATTTTGAAGAAAGATTTTCAAAGATTTGTGTTGGATAAGTGTTTCTAACAATAAACTAATCATTTTTCATGAGTTTTATCTTAATTTTGTCCTTGATTTCATGAAATTGGTCACCCAAAATTAGGGTTTTTTGACCATGTTTTCCAAACTTTAACTATTGATTTCTCGTTCAATTTGAACTCGATTTTAGCAAAAGTTTCACCCATGAACTCCTTTTTTTGTGTATAATCCGATTTTGAAGTTAATTTCCAGATTTGAGACTTTTGAATTTTAGCTCTAATTTTGACCATTTTTTCCCTAAGCCTAAACTATGTCAATATGGGTATCAAAATGCATCTCTTGATATATAGTAACTATTGTTGATAGTGGTTGATCCAATTGGAGGCTCGATTTGAGGATTGATTTGATTGAAAGCTTGTTCTAGTGCAGTTTTGGCATCGAGGTAGTTCAACTAACCTTTTTGGGACTGGATTTGAGTTATTGAGCATGTTTATGTGATAATTGTGAGACGTAGACTGATTCTTCAGTAGTTGAGATGATGTGATGAATTATTGATGGAATTCTTATTCCAATTGAGTCAAACTTTGGGTAAACTGCTATTCTATTGATGATTTGAGATAATATCTTGTGAATTGAGATAACGTTCTGCTATCAGTAAGCTAATGAATATTCTTTGAAAATTCCCATAATCATAATATATATCTCAAAATTCATGCGTGATATTGAAAATTCAACTTCATATTCTTGTTCAGGGGCAAAATTGAGTGAGAAATAGGTATAACCCAAATTTTAGAAGACCCATAGCGAAAAATGATTTTTGGAAATTTTTTAGAAAATAGTGATGGTACGCGATGGCTCCGCGACGCGGACCCATTGTGGAGCAGTGTCAGCACTTCTTTAATTTCTGTTTCGGCCTAAGGGCATTAGAGTCATGGCCCCATGCCCACTTAAGCGAGAAATCACCCATACTTAGTCATTTTCAACTCTATATCACTCAAAATGACAGAAGCAATATCCTTGTTCCTCAACCTCTTCACTTGTCTAGCAAAAATTTATATCGGGACCTCTTCATAAGTTAAATTGTCTTCAACAACACCCATAACATCAAGAGGTATAGTAGCACTTGGGTTACCCACACACTTTCTCAACATAGACACATGGAAAACCTGATGAACCATATTTATATCATTGGGCAACTCCAACTCATAGGCCACCTTACCAATCCTCCTCAACACTCTATAAGGACCAATAAATCTTAGACTCAGTTTACTCTATTTACAAAAGTGAACCACACCCTTCATGGGTGATACCTTCAGGTAGACCCAATCAAGATCCCATTTCCTCACATCGTCAGTTTACCCTTTTTACCAAAATGAACCACGCCCTTCATGTGTAAGACCTTCAAATGGACCCAATCACCAACCTTAAATTCAAGCTCCCTTCTCCTCACATTGGCATAGGACTTTTGTCGACTTTGGGCTGTTTTCAACCTCTCCCTTATCAACTTACCCTCTCCATGGCCTTCATAACCAAATCCAGGCCTAACAAAGCCATCTCCTCTACCTCAAACCATCCAATCGGGGACCTACAACGTCTACCATAGAGAACCTCAAAAGGAGTCATACCAATGGTAGAATGATAGCTATTGTTGTAAGCAAACTCAATGAGTGGAAGATGATCATCCTAACTACCCTTAACCTCCAAAACACAAGTTCTAAGCATATCCACATTAGTTTGGATAGTTCTTTCGGCTTGGCCCTCCATTTAAGGGTGAAAGGTCGTATTAAGATTTACCTTGGTACCAAGACCTCTTTGGAAGGACATCCAAAAGTGAGAAGTGAATTATTCAGCTTTGACTTGTTGGCAATTATGGCAACTGGATACAAACTTAGCTAGATTTCTCTTCATGCCACCCCACCAAAACACTCACCTCTAATCTCTATATATCTTAGTAGAACTGGGGTAAATAGAACACGAAGTCGCAATTCCAATCAACCGATTCATTGAGCAACTCTATGAGTCTCATCTAAATTCTTCTCTTTCAAGTCATCAACACTAGGAACACACAACCTACCTTTGTACCTATGGGCACCATCTCCCCCTTGGGACAAAACCACCACCTTGCTATGTCTCACCAAGGTCTTCAATTTTAACAAGGCGGGGTCAAGATCTTGCTTTGCCTTCACCTCCTAAATCAATGAAGATTTTGAGCCATCAACAATAACAATACAACCATTATCAACCTCCTCCAACCTAACTCCTAATCTATCCAACCGATGAACCTTCCTAGACACTTCTTTGCCCTTACCATCAACATGTTCTAGGCTACCCATAGAAACCCTACTCAAAGCATCGGCCACAACATTAGCCTTACCGGGGTGATAATGTACACTCATATCATAATCCTTAAGAAGCTCTAACCACCTTCTTTGTCTCAAGTTGAGATCTTTTTTGATTAACACATATTGGAGAATTTTATGATCAGTGAACACATCAACATAAACCCCATACAAGTAATGATGCAAAATTTTCAAAACAAATACCATGGTGGCCAATTCAAGATCATGGGTAGGATAATTCTTTTCATCCACCTTAAGTTGTTTAGAGACATAAGCTATCACCTTACCATTTTGCATCAAAACACAATCCAAACCAATTCGTGATGCATCACAATACACAACAAACCCCTCCAACCCATTTGGTAGAGACAAGTTAGGAGCGGAGACAAGCTTATCCTTTAAAGTTTGGAAACCCTTTTCACACTCATCGGTCCACACAAACTTTGCTTCTTTTGGGTCAACTTAGTCATAGGAGAAGAAATAGAAGAGAACCCATTCACAAACCTCTGATAATAACCCACTAAGCCCAAAAAACTTCTAATGCCCGATGGAGTCAAAGGTCTAGGACAATTTCTAATTACTTCCATCTTCTTAGGATCCACTTTAATACTATCACCCAACGCCACATGACCTAGGAAGGCAACCTCTTTAAACCAAAACTTCTCATATTTGGCATAAAACTTCTCCTCCCTCAAGATTTTAACACCACCCTCAAGTGATCCACTTGCTCCCCCTCACTATGGAAATAGATCAAGATATCATCAACAAATACCACCACAAACAAATCAAGGTAGGGTTTAAAGGCTATTCATAAGATCCATGAAGATAGCCAGTGCATTAGTCAACCCAAAAGACATAACCATGAATTCATAGTGCCCATATCTAGTCCGGAAGGTCGTCTTGGGAATGTCACACTCCCTCACTTTCACTTGGTGATACACGGACTGAAGATCAATCTTAGAGAAGTGACTAGCCCCTTGAAGTTGGTCAAAAAGATCATCATTCCTTGGTAGAGGGTGTTTATTCTTGATGGTGACTCTATTAAGTTGCCAGTAAGCAATATACATTCTAAGAGAACTATCCTTCTTCTTCACAAACAACACCGGTGCACCTCAAGGTGATTGGCTAAGCCCAATAAAATGCTTCTACCACAAGTCCCTTAATTTCTCCTTTAACTTCTTCAACTCCGTTGGGACTATATGGTAAAGGGGAATAGAAATGGGTTGAGTATCGAGAAGAATGTCTATGCCAAAATCTATTTCCCTTTCGGGAGGAATACCAGGAATCTTATTAGGGAAGACATTAAGGAACTCATTGACAACTAAGACCGACTCTATAGAAAGGACTTTAGACTCAACATTCCTAACCCTCACAAGATGATAGAGACACCCCTTAGAAATCAACTTTTGGGCTTTAATGCATGAAATAAACCTACCCTTGACCACTACATCATGACTCTCCCACTCAAGGACGGGTTCATTATGGAATTGGAATTTGACCCTACGGGTTCTACAATAAATAGAGGCATAATATGCATGCAACTGATCCATCCCAAGAATGACATCAAAATCCACCATATCCAACTCAACAAAATCACAAGGCAACATTTTATGCAAAAATGAAAATGAGACAATTTCTGTAGACCATTCTAGCAACTATGGATGCACCAACAAGAGTAGATACCTCATAAGGCTTACACAATAATTTGGGTTAACCATGAAACTTTTTGAAAACAAAAGAAAGAGTGGCACCCGGGTCTATCAATGCATACACATTAAAATCAAAGACTTTTAATATACCGGTGATGACATCGGGCACCTTATCAACCCTTTGCCTCCCTTGAAGAGCATAAAACCAATTATGCCTTAAAGCACCACCTTTTTGACCTCTTATTCCCATAGGAATTGTATTCGTACCTCGGCCTTGTGGAAGGTCATCTCTACCCTTAAGTTGTGCACATGGACAATCAATCACCTTATGACCCACTTCACCACACCCATAATAAGCATTAGTATCCTTCACACATAGGCCATTATAGCCTCTACCACATCTTGGGCACCTAGCATTAGGCACCACACCACCACTACCTTAGACCCATGGGTTATCATTAGCAAACCTTCTAGTAGGAGCATTGGAAGAACCTTGGCCTTGATGGAACCGTCCACCCTTGGGACTTTGGAATCTACCCTCAAAATGGGCCCCCTTGGCCTTATTACCCCTTCTCTTTCTCAACTTTTCCCCCTTCAATTGTCGGCATAAGTCATGAGGGGGGACAAGTCCATATCACCTATCAACATGGTAGCATGACATTCTTCATTTACCAAGTCGGACACACCCATCATAAACTTGTTCATCCTAGACCTTGGCTCAGCCACCAATTGTGGATCATATTTGGAGGGTCCTCATCCACATTTGATCCATGGAACTCTATTAGGTTAATCCTCATGAAGTCCCTTACCTTAGATGCCAGAGTAGGAGCATGAGGGACTTGGGCCCCTTGGTTGATTTGATTAGTCATAGCTTATGCTAACATGGCAATAGTATCCCGGAACTCTTCAAGAGCTGGTTGTTCTTCGGGTATACAAACTCTTCTTCCTCTTGGGATAGGCATGATCTAGCATAGCAAAGAACACTCGTTAGGTGAAAGCCTTACCTTAACTTCTATAGCATAACATAGATAAAAAAGAAGGGAATGATTTCCTAAAATGCCTCATAGCCTCTTACTCATAGTTATGGTACACTTCACATCCATGAATAAGACTCTAATCGATGCGATGTGTTAGATGTTGAGGACCATTAACAACCTAGAGCTTTGATACCAAATTTGTCATGACTACCCAACTGTAAGGCCTAGATATGACACGGTGAATTAGAACCTAAAGGGGACCACAAACAAGTCTCTTAGCATATCATTTATACATCCTTGGTCACAGAAATAATTATACAACAATAAGAGAATAGAAATAAGGATAGAGGGACTAAGGGAAATCTTTAACAATATAGATCATCAAAAGAGTCAAGCTTTAACATAATTACATAACTTGTCCAACAATATCTCTAGCATAGATTGGGCAGGGGCCAAGACACTTTCTGGACTTACCCTTTTAGTACCAAAGAGCAACATAAGGAAAAAGCAAAAGTAAGAGTGCAAAGCTAGTGTCCCTGAACTTGAGGACTCACCAATAGCTTATCTTCAAAATAGTCAACTAGACACAGGGAGTACGACCATGAGGGGTTCCAGGACCTACGTGGTAACATCATGTAGGCATAGATTATACGTTAGTACGATTGGATGTACTAAGTATGTAGGATGCAATGCAACAAGAGATAGGACACTTAATCAAAATGCATAAACATAAGCAGGAGATAGTATATTAGCAACATAACATGCATGATCAATGTTTGAAGTAAAACATGCTTATATAAAACATAATACATGTGTAGGAAGAGACCATCATCATAGACCAATCAAATAGTACTTTGAATCCAAGGCCAACCACCCCTTTGGAAGGCAATTGAGGTAGCTACCCCTCAATTAGTAGATGGGCGTAGCAACCCCCATCAAAGTGGTCAAGATATATATCCCTCAATATGGTAGATAGGCATAGCACCCCCCATCATAGTGGTCAAAGTATATACCCCTTAATTTGTAGATGGACATAGCACCATCCATCATAGTGGTCAAGGTATATACCCCTTAACTGCTAGATGGACATAGCACCCTCCATCATAGTGGTTGAGGCATAGCACCCCCTCGACAAGGTGTGGTCAACTTGCAACACTATAGGTACTTTTCATGAAGTCAACACATAAACACATTACTTTCATCATCATAAAGTCACTTGACTTATTGGCCATGCAATAGATCATTAGTAACTCAAAAACCCTAAACTAGACATTTATCAAACACTTGGTGGGTGTGTAATACTAGTTCAAAATCATGTAATTCAAGAGTTAAATCATGTGACAAAACTTAATATAAATCAACTCACCAATACTTGGTAACACGATCATGCTATATATATTGAAACCCTTCATTAAATTTCATAATAAATCATAGATTCATAGCTTAAAATATGCTTAAATAATAATGCTTTATGAAACCCCAACATAGTTTATATTTAGATTTTATAATAGAAGATACCCATAAATAATCAACTTGAAAACATGCAATTTACATGAAACAAGAAGGTTGGGAACCATAGGTGAAATGCCCCAATGGTTGAAACCCACATACCTCAATTTTGGAGATTTTCTTGATGAAGATTTGAATGAGAACTTGAAGCTTGAATGAATTCCTTACGATCCGGAAGTGACTTTGGGACTCTTGAAATGGGGTGAAATATTTGGCTAAGTGTTTGAGAGGATTTTAGGAAATTTCTTGAAGGATATGGGGTTGAAAAAAGACTAAGTATAGGTGTTTTTACGCATAGGAAGGGTTAGGCCCAAGACCCCAAGGCCTTAGACCAAAACAAGAGAACTGTCAAAAAAATACATTACTCTATGATGGCTCCATGTCACGGAGCCAACGTGGACTGACACTATTTTGCACTGGGAATATCAAATTTTGCTACAGTTGCTCTAAGATCAAGTTTAGACCCATTTCCCACTCAATTTTGCCCCTTGATCAAGAATATAAAGCTGGATTTTTGATATTATGCACGAATTTTGAGATATAAGAAAATTATGATTATGAGAAATTTTTGAGGCATATTTTCGGGCACTTTTTGGGGTGTTTCACTATTCTTACAGTGATTAGGGTTTTGATTTTCTTTTTTTCTTTTAATTATTTATCTTCATCTAGGATTAGTAGAAGAGCAACACTACAAAAAATGCTTAATTTGTGGGGGATATTTTGTCCATTTGTGGCAGTTTTTGAACCCCACAAATTAAATTGTGGCGGTCTTAAAAACCGCTACAATTACCTATGCCACGAGCATATTGTGTATGTTTTTTAGAACCTCCATGACAAGCACCACCAGATGAATATTTTATTTTTGATAGTTTCAAAATAAATTTATGATAGTTTATAACTTCCTGTCATGACCCGGACTTAGGATCTAGGAGTGACATGGCGAATGGGAACCCGAGAGTCCCCAAACAAGCCTCAAAGTATCTAAAATTCACATCATCAGTTCAGGAAGCATATTCAAAAAGTAAACATATTGTTCTAAGGGATGGGAAAATAAGACCCACGCTATGGGATATCATAGGAAAAGGGATTGACATGGATTCACATAACATGTAGCACATAAAGGCTAAAGGGCGGTAAATATAACTCACTCTATAGGGGACATTCGGGACTTAGGATCTTCCAAATTTCCACATCAAACCTACATAAATATCATAATCCTCATAACAAATCCATAATAGCCATATCCAAAAGATATACATAATCATAAGCTCCAAATACAACATATAACACATAGATCCGACAAGAGTCTACAAGATGTCCAACAATGCCTCTAGTCATAAGATGGGATGGGGGCCGACACATGTCCCGAGCTCACCCACAAGTAAAGATAGTATAAACACAAATTACATAAGACATAGAAATCGTGGCTTGTCCTTGGAAGATAGGACTCACCACAACAAGCCAAAACTTGAGATCCTAGCTAAAGTTGTACGGTGGATGATCGTAGTCCTCGGTCCCTACATAGTGAGATCATGTAGGAAAAAATATGCATTAGTACATTTGAATGTATTAAGTATGCAGGGTGCAATGCATATAACTTACCAAAACCTTCATACGATGTTAGATGATAAGGGCACATCATATAGAAAGTTATATATAGCAAGAAATATAGTATAACAAGATGCTATGAAATTCATGTTGCATGAAATGCAAATTATACTCATATATAGTGGGATGAGACCTCAACTGACATAAGTAAGACCAAGCGAGCTATTACTTGGAATCCCAATGATTAACCCTCATTGGTAAAGAGGTGGTTTACTTGCCAAGGGTAAACTATGCTTCACCTTATGGGTCTTCCATTTCGTATGAAGCAACTTTCCTTAGGGCCTCCCATCTTGGATAGGATTTTCATATCAAAATATATCATATCAGATCATTTCTTCTCCTTACAGGCAACCCCATAAAAATTGGGCTTAACCCACTCCATAATATTCATAATAATCCATGTACATAAATGCATACGCTACGAATAATGAGAGAATGGCAAGGGTAATTAACATTCAATAGAAAATCAATAATATGATATGAAATTCAAGTGAAAATACAATTAAATACACATTTAAAATCATAATATAATCACCCATGCATAAACAAGCCTTAAAGTGGAAATGCATACTTATAATTCCATAAATCCAAAGTAAATCCTCATATATTGTTTTAAATCACCTTAAAATAATCAAATAAACACTACTTATACATTAATAGAATTTTAGGAATCATAATATTCAAAACCCCGATTTAAAGTAAACTAGAAATTTGTAAAATTGCTTGAGAATAGTTTGGGTCTCCTTGATTGAAAGGTAATCAAGGATCAAACCCACATACCTTCACCAAGATGAAGAAACCCCAAAGAATTTGAAGAAGACTTGAGTTCCCTAGCTCAAATGCTGAAATCTCTACGAGTTTTTTTGTGGGATGCTTTTTAGAGGGTCTTAGCAATATAAAGAGTGATTTTGAATGTTTGAAATAGGTTTTAGATCTTTAGATGACCATAGAATAGCATAGGAATTCCCAAAAGATAAATAAAAATAACCAAATTTAAGAAAATACCATTAATGAATCGGATAGAAATTTGGGTTGAAGTCACTTCACTGATGGCTTCATGGGCCATGTGGCATTACACGGTTCGTGAACTTACCCGTGAACCCACATTTAGCGAAAATTCTGGAAGTTGGAACTTGGCTCAATACTTAGAAACCTTTACCACCAAGGTCAGTCCCATAGTTGGGTAAACGGCCCGTGAGCCTCACCACGATTCGTGGGGTTGAGCATGGACAAACCTTAGTCAAAAACACCCCACGCCAACCTTAAAGACCCCAAGTTAGCCTAGATGACTCATCACCCTCACTACGGCTCGTGTGGTGAGCCATGGTGCGACACTTGGCCATAAAAATCATTTCTCCACACCAAGATTGAACCACGCTTACGATTTTCTCCATCCTTGAAGGCCATACAACTAGTAGCACTAATCATACCCCAATACTTAGGCCAAAAATGGACGTTTCAGGCCCAAGACCATTCCCACGGTTTGTTTAATGCCCCATTGCCCCATTTACTTGCCCGTATGGCAACACTGCATAGGAGGGTCCTACAAAAATAGGCATAACTTCTTCATTCGAACTCAAAATGAGGTGAAACCAAGTGCGTTATAATGCTAATTAAAAGATATTTAATTAGATAGGTGGTGGGACACCCAGTTCAATTTGTGCTAAGAGATATTCCCATTCAAAGTTCACCCTTCTATCAGTACTTGTGAAAAACTTAGCCAATGAAATTTCTTTGAACTTGACTTGATGTAGGAGACCCATACAACAACATAAATGAACTTGAATTGAAGTCTTAAAAGTGAAGTTAGATCAAGCTTGGATGTTCCATAAGGGGTCACCTTGGCCCAAAACTTTTCGAAACCAAATCTCAAGCGTCACTAAAGCTCTTACAGGCAACCCCATTTTGGAG
>DF365736.1:6710-26735 GCA_000787875.1 Solanum virginianum
CTATTTCTTTATGCCTGGCACTAATTACATCGTAATTTCCCAGTTTTCAATAATCGGATTGACATTGAAATAGTTACGAATAACATAAAAAGGAAAATCATGATTTTTTCTTGTTTTTCAAAATTTAAACAACACACCTTCACCAAGATTTCATAAATAAGAAATCATTACCTCACAAATTGAACTCTTGTGATGACGATTAGTTCATCTGCATGTAAGTCAGTTCACGCATAAACCCTTCTTCCCCTTTATTTTTTTTCAATTTATGATGTACTAAAATTAACAACCCTACTACTTATTCTAATTAATATAGGATAAGTGGTGTGGAATTTTGACTAAATTATCACTTCAACTCATCAACCAATTTATTCATCTAAAGTTACCCCTAAGCTAGGTAACAAAAGCTATCAAATGGTCCAAAAATCTCCATTAAAAATTTATAAAATAAATCTTTTAAAGCTCTATTTCTCAAAACAATTTGAGGGTCGTTAAATTACCGTTCGTCCCTGAACGGTCCAAAGAAAAGCAAGGGTTGGAATGGGTACCTGACTCAATGAAAAGATGTGGATAGCGTCCATGCATATCTGTCTCATTCTCCCAAGTAGACTCCTCAACTGGACGATTCTCCCACTAGAGTTTCTCTGTTGCAATCTCCTTTGATCTCAACTTACGGACCTCCCTATCTATGATAGCTATAGGCTCTTCCTTATAAGACAGATTTTCATCAAGTAGCACCGAATGCCAACGAATAATGTAATTCCCATCACCATGATATTTCTTCTACATAGATATATGAAACACTGGGTATACTCCAGATAAACTTGGAGGCAAAGCCAACTCATAGGCTGCCTCCCATACTCTTAAGAACTTTAAACAGTCTAATATATCTCAGACTGAGGTTATCTCGCTTACCAAACCTTACTACACCCTTCATGGGTGAAACCATCAACTATACTTGTTCTCCCTCCATGAACTCCATGTCCCTAACCTTTTGGTATACATACTCCTTCTGCCTGCTCTGTGCTGCTAGAAGCATCTCCTAAATCAATTTTACCTTCTCCGATGACTCATTTAGAAGATCAACACCCCAAGGCCTCACCTCAAATGCATCAAACCAACAAATAGGAGACCTATATCTCCTTCCATATAATGCTTCAAGTGAAGCCATGTCAATACTCGAGTGATAGCTATTATTATATGAAAACTCTGCCAAAGGTAAGAATTGATCCTAGTGATCCCCAAAATCTATCACACATACACGAAGCATATCCTCCAGCACTTGAATTGTCCTTTTTGACTGTCCATCGGTCAGAGGGTGAAATGCAATACTAAGATCTAACCTAGTACCTAGCTCAGCCTACAAGGTCCTCTAAAATTAGAAGTAAATTGCGTACCTCTATTTGATATGATGGAAATCGAAACTCCATACCAACGAACAATCTGGCTAATATAGAGTTTGGCTAACTTTTTTGCGTTATAAGTGACCTTTATCGAAAAGAAGTGGGTAGTCTTGGTCAACCTATCAATGATAACCCATGCCAAATCAAACTTACCCGATGTCTTTGGAAGACCAACCACAAAGTCTATGACAATCCTTTCCCACTTCCATTCAGGAATGGGCATTCTTTGGAGAGTTCCCCTGGGCCTCTGATGCTTATACTTTACTTGCTGACAATTTGGACACTGAGAAACAAAATCAGCAATGTCACACTTCATTCTACTCCACCAATAATGCTACCTCAGATCACGATACATCTTGGTTGCACTAAGATGTATAGAGTACCTCAAATTATGAGCTTCTGCAAGAAAAGTCTGAATCAAATCATCAACACGGGGCACATATACCTGCCCCTTAATCCTTAGAACGCCTTCCTAATCAATCACAACTTCCTTGGCCTTTCCTTGCAAGGCTATATAATGAATTCAGCTTAGCTTATCATCATTAAAATGCTTTGATCAGTATATACTTCACATTTGACCCCATATTGTAAATGCCTCCATTACTTCAATGCAAATACAACAGAAGTCAAATCTAAATCATGAGTGGGATAATGACGTTCATGCATCTTCAATTGCCTTGATGCATAGGTAATTTAATTCCTCTCCTGCATTAACACTGTACCTAAACCAGAATAAGATGCATGACAATAAATAATGAAATCTTTACCTTCTACCGGCAAGGCAAGAATCGGTGTCGTAGTCAACAGGGTCTTGAGTTTCTAAAAACTCTCTTCACACTCATCTGACCATATAAATGGAACATTATGCTTGGTCAAACTGGTCCATTTGGAAGTAATAAAAGCAAATCCCTTGATGAATTAATGGTAGTAGCTAGCCAAGCCAACAAGACTCCTCAGCTCTGAGACATTAGTGAGCCTTTCCTAATTTTTCACTGCTCAACCTTCTAAGGATCCACCATAACCCCATCTTTAGAAACCACATGCCCAAGAAGGAAACTGAATCAACCCAGAACTCACACTTAGAGAATTTGACACACAAGTTCTTCTCCCTTAACAACCCTAGAAAAATTCTCATATGCTCTTCATGCTCCTTTTTACTCTTTGAGTAGATCGATATATCATTAATAAAGACAATAACAATTAGATCCACCCTTCTTCCCCTTTATTTTTTTTTTACTCTTTGAGTAGATCGATATATCATTAATAAAGACAATAACAATTAGATCCAAGTGTGGCTTAAAGATTTCATTCATCAAACTCATGAAACCAGCAGGAGCATTTGTAAGTCCACAAGATATAACAAAAAATTTATAGTGCCATACCTTGTTTGAAAAGCAGTCTTTGGCACATCTGCCGCCCATATTTTTAACTAGTGATAACCAGACTGCAGATCAATTTTTGAGAACACACAAGCACCTTGCAACTGATCGAATAAGTCATCAATACAGAGAAGGGGTACCTGTTCTTAATAGTTACCCTATTCAACTGTCTGTAGTCTATACACATACAAAGGCTACCACCTTTCTTCTTCACAAAAAGAACTGGAGCACCCCAAGGAGAGATACTTAGTCTAATAAAACCTTTACCTAACAACTCTTGAAGTTGGGCTTTTAACTCTCTCAATTCAGGTGGGGCCATTCTATAGGGTGCAATACAAATAGAACTAGTACCTGGCTCCAAATAAATACAGATATCAATATCCCTATCTGGTGCATACCAGGTAGGTCTACAGGAAAGACATCAACAAAATCACGTTGTATTGAGATGGATTCAACTGAGGGCACGTCAGGACTATTATCCCTTAGATGTGCCAGAAAGGCAAAACAATCCCTACTCACTAACTTCTTAGGATGCAGAAAAGAGATGATTCCAACTAGAGAAGGAAAACAATCACCTTCCCATACTAGCTGATCCATCCTAGGCTTAACCAATGTCACAGTCTTAGCATTGTAATCTAAGATGCAAAAATTTGGAGAGAGCCAAATCATACCTAAGATAATGTCAATGTCAATTATCTCTAGAATATTAAATCTACATAAGTCCTGCTTCCCACAAAAGTCACAAGGCAAGACTCATACACCTTCTCAACTAGCATAGACTCACTAAATGAGTGGAAATATAAATAAGCATATCAAGTAATAATAATGCAAATTAAGTCCATCAGCAAAACTAGAAGATACATATGAAAAAAGTTGATCCAGGATTAAATAATACGAAGGCAGTGCGATCGCAGATAAGAAGGGTCCCTGTGATAAAAGAATCTAATGCCTTTACCTCTGGCCTCCTTGAAAAAGCATAACAATAGGCTCTATCACCTATCTAACCATTTCTTCTTCCAGGCTGTGTATCAGTAGTTCCAACCTGCCCGCCACCCCGGCCAGACTGGTGACCCCCCACGATCTTGGCCACTACGTCCCCCAGAAAGACGACCCCTACCATGACCACCTCGACCTCTAGGTACTAGGCCTCTATAACCCTGATCATACCAAGGCTGAATCTGTCTTGGATAATTCCTTCTAACATACCCAACCTCACCACATCCATAACAAGCCCTAGGATCAAGAGTATGCCTCTGTGAAGATGAAGAAGACTGACTATAACCCCCAAAATTAGGGAGAGTCTAGCTAGTTCTTGATGGAACCCCATCTGAAACCTGCAATGAAGACCGAATCGGATGGGCTGAATAACCACCAGAACTTTGTCTTCTAAAGTAAGAACTGCTAAACTCTCCTCCCTTATGAAACTTCTTAAATGTTGCCATCTTGGTGAAATCATCTGGATTCACCCCTTCTACCTGTATAACAAAACTAACCATCTGTTGAAAGGACTTTGCTGAATCAGCCACCCGCAAGGTTGAAATCTGAAAATCTGACCTCAATCCCTTCACAAAGTGACGAATCATCTCCTCTGGAATGAAACAAAGTTGGGTAGCATATCTAGATAGAGCATAAAATTTAGCCTCATAAGCTGCAATAGACATCTTCCCCTGCTCTATATTAAGAAACTCTCCTCTTTTCTTGTCCCTCAAAGTCTATGGAATATACTTCTCCATAAAGAAATCAAAAAAGGCTATCCAAGTCATAAGTGGTACCGCTGTTGGCTGACACTCAACATATGACCTCCACCATACTTTAGCATCTCCCTGAAGTTGATACATCACAAACTCAACACCAAATCACTCTATGATATCCATCTTATGAAGCAACTCATGACAATTAACAAGGAAATCATAAGCATCCTCAGACTTAGTGCATCTGAAGACTGGAGGTTTCAACTTTAGGAACTTGACAAAAAGACCATACTGGTCACTATTCATTAGAGGCCCTGTAGTCAATCGGGGAAACATATGTGTCTCCAAGGATGCTTCTATACAAGGGGTCATAACAGCTACATGTTGTAATCCCGGAGCCTGAGGTACTAGATGGGCTTAGCCCTGATCGGATAACCAACTAAGATAGGTGAGAACCTAGTGGATCATCTCAAGGGTAGGCTAGGGTGGTGCTTCCTTATCAGGAGACTGTTCATCCACCACCTCAACATCCTCTCTAGCTACCTCATCAGCTAGTGGAGGGAACGCTACTCTTTCCCTGGTTAGACTAGTTGTTTGGCCTATACCTCTATTGGGCTTTCTTCCACAACCTCTCATCACTCCTCCACCTCGGCCTATGGTCCCAACGACTGGCTCAGGCACTGTTGTTGCTCTAGTTCTAACAATCTTGCAAAATAGAATGAAGAGCATCAGATACCAATTTGCATCACCTAGATACCCATTGGATTCAAGTAATAGCACAGAAAGACATAAAGAAGGGAGTCTTCCTAAGATCCTGTAGCCTCTTAAAGAAAAGAAAAGGTGTCCCCCTACCATTCCGCAGGACACTACTAGACCTATCCTTGAATGATGAGATCATTAAACCTAAAGCTTTGATACTAAGTTTGTCACAACCCAAAGCAGGCCTTGAGTGACACTCACACTTACCCTCCTAGGTGGGGAAACGAACATATAAATCCCAATCGATACTAACAAGTTAACTTATAAAATATGATAATAATCGAGATGTTAAACTCATAAGGCAGAAATAACCCTAAATTAATATGTTTATTCTAAATGTTCCCCAAAATCTGAAAGTCATCACATCAAGGATGCTAATCCCAAAGTACCAAGTCTAAGAATATCAATACCAAAATAAATAAACCAAGTGATTTTGTCCAAAAGCTAAAGATACCATGACAAGACTAATAGGATCCAGTGAGATCGAGAGACGTAGCTCACTCCTGAACCTGATGTTCTGAAGACTAGCTAGAGGTGTGGGTGAGTCAAAGTCGATGGAACACTCGTTACACTCTACAAATAAAAATAAAAAAAATACAAGTAGGGGTCAGTACGAGCAATATGTACCGAGTAGGTATCATCAGCTGACTCAATAGAAATCAATATGCATAAAATACTAGCAGAAAATCAACCATAACACTTAACATGTAGCAACAATAAGAACAAGTACATAACTAATCAATGATATCAACGATACACATGAGGACTCAGGCCTCCACATCACATTTCTTTTAGGGAGATAGGTTCTTTGAATTTGAGTATATTAAATTATTTTAACATGTTTTCCTTTATTATTTTTGTGCCGAAACGTGGCAGCCGATTCAATATATATATATATATGTCAAAATATGATACCCGATCCTTTAAAATATATGTGTCGGAACGTGACACCTGATCCTATAATATATATGTGTCTGAATGTGATACCCGATCCTATAATATATATGTGTCGGAACGTAATATCCGATCATATAAAATATATGTGTCAGAATGTGACACCTGATCCTATAATATATATGTGTCGGAACATGAAACCAGATCCTATAATATACATGTGTCAGAACATGACACCCGATTCAATATATACAATTCATTATTCTTTATCATTACTTGTTACTTCGCTACTAAGGTTTCATCAAGCCTTCCTTATTCAAGGCATCAATGTGAGGATTAAGTTCAAGATTATAGGTTTCATGGTCTTGGAATTACAGACAAATCACAACAATACATCAGTCAGCCAAACACCAACAATTAAGTGCATAGAAAATATCACAACTTTACTCAATGACTATCAATTGTTGTTAAGAGTCTCTTTATCAGATAAAATAAACCATAACCTACCTCAACTGAAGAACTAAAGTCAAGTGAGCTAATCCCCCAGTGTGTTCCCTTCCTCCAATACCTCTGAACGTGTCAAATCCACCAAAAATATGATATTTATAAGAACACAAGTTCATATATACCCATATTACTACTATATGTCTAGATTATACCCAAAACCCATCCAAAATCTATAATCTAGTTCCTAAATTCCAAGTTTAGAGTTATTCCATCAATTAACATATTCCTAATAATACTAATATGATACAATAGACCGAATATTTGATTATCTATACAGCATATTAAAACCCAAATCATAGAATGATAATTAAGAGTAAAATTTGATTAATAGAATGGCATACGAAGGAACCAATTAGTTTAATTCTAGGACTAGTACCATATATACATATACTTGCTGCAACAAACAATTATAAACAGATTCCAGTACTTACTTTAACAATATTTTCCCCAATACCCATACATCTACTTTTCTTTTTAATGGTTACCTACTCTTGACAATTTCAACTTACTATTTCTTTATTACTCATTCCATCAATAATGTACAGGCCCACATGAACAATAATTTTTTGTTCCTATTTCTTTATGTCTGGCACTAATGATGTCATAATTTCTTAATTTTCAATAACCGGATTGAAACAACACACCCTTCACCAAGATTTCAAAAATAAGAAATCATTACCTAACAAATTGAACTCTTGTGACGCTGATCAGTTCGTCCGCATGATAAACCCTTGTTCCCCTTTATTTTTTTTTAATTTATTATGTACTAAAATTAACAACCCTGCTACTTATTCTAATTAATATAGGATAAGTGGTGTTTGATTTTAATTAAATCATCACTTCAACCCTTCAACTAATTTAATTATCCAAAGTTACCCCTAAGTTAGATAACAAAAGTTATCAAATGCTCCAAAAAGCCCCTTTTTAAAAATTTATAAAATAAATCTGTTAAAGCTCTATTTCTCAAAACGACTTGAGGATCGTTACAATTCTGAAGTGAAAATTTTTTAAATTTCATGAGGGGCATTCTAGATATTTCTCAACCCCTTTTAAACTCAAAACACGATTAAAATAGGTCATTTTGGGTATAAAAAAGGTTTTAAAGCCCATTCCTAAGCCATTCTAAATTCTTGAAGTAGATTAGGGCTACAAAGGGAAAAAAAGAGTGTAGAATTGAGGAGATCGAGGAGCATTCTTGAAGGTTGATTGTTGATAGCTTTATCCCAGGTATGTAAGGCTAAACTAAAAGCATGAGATTGTTCTCTTATGTTCCCTATAGTTGGTCTTAGAAGTGAGTTGGGAGTTCTTGAGTCTACATACATGATTCTTGATTATTTTCTTGAAAATTATATTTATTATATGTATTTTCACATGTTGATGATCATCATAAACTTGATTTTTGAATTGAAATTTTTTCATCAGATATTTTATAAACTCTATATGTTAATTTTTAAAAGCATGCATGAAAGAATATAGGTGTTAGAACCTATACTTTTGTGCATTGGATCAATTATGAAATTTGGGACCAATGTAATAATTTTTGAAAAATTCAAAACTTAAGTGTCAATTTTAGAAATTTCGGAACAAAGAGATAATATTGTAAAGATAATTATGTGTATAAACTTATATGGGTGTACACACACACACACACACACACACATATATATATATATATCTATATCCAAGATCTTTCATGAAATTTTGGACAAGTGTAACTGTTAACAACAAATCTATTAAGTTCTAGAACAAGAAATAAATTTTAGGTGGTCCCATTTATAATTTTGTCACACTCTCATTGGTCCAAGTTTCATGTGGGACCAAGATATTCTAAGGAGCTATCGATATATCTACCACCTATGTGTAAGATAACATACTTCCCCACACTTAGCTTAATTCCAACCAAGAACAAAAAATACTTAGCTGGGAAGAAGAAGAGCTCTCGGCTGCTACAGTAACACCCATAAAAAATTCACAAATTTTGATCTTCCAATGAATTTGATGCCTGAAGCCTACTATATTGAGTTCCCCAAGGAACGTGGTAGCATTGGTTTGCCAAGAAAACACTTGAAAATTTGGTATGAAGATTTGATGTTTTAAGAGGATTGTTAAGGTATGTGACTTTTCTTTGTATTTGAGTTAAATTAAAGCTTGTAATGGTATTGGGGAGTATTAAAGTGAGAGAAAAACCATGAGAATTAGCTTGTTTAAGTGAATTTTGAGCATTAGGGGTATGGTTCAAAATTGGGGAAATTGTTGTACATGAAATTAAATTATTCTACAATCTTATACTTGTGTAGAATTGAGTTAAAAATAGTCTTTGGGGGTGGAAGGAGTATTAAAAATGGTATATGTACATCCTTGAAAGGTTGGTCGAATTTGAGCCTTTAATTGTATCAAATTGTAGCGTTTTAGTGTTAGGGGTTTACGTTGGGCATTGGAGTGTCGTGTTGTGATTCTTAGAGTATATAAAATTGATTGAGTATGCTAATTATGTATTTAAAATGTATGCTACCCAGATTTTCAGTTTTGGGGTAAGAAGATAAAATTTTGCGCTTTGACATTTTAAGGTTTTGTTTGGCGCTTGAATGATATAATTAGACTCTTGGAGTATGTAGGAGTGTGGAATGTAGTGAGTATGTATAAAGTAGTAGGCTACCCTGTGTTTTTCAGTTTTGGGAAAAGAATGAAATGTGTTAGCAAATTAGTGAAGTTGCCAATTCAAACAGGCTTGAATTGTTGTTGTTGGTGTTGTTGTTGTTGATGATGAAACGGGGCCAAGATGGAGCCCTGGGATGGCCTAAATTAAGGGGAGTTGCTGGCAAAATTTTCATAAAATTAAGGCTAACCTAGGAATTAAAGTTAGAAGAAATTTTCGCTAATCATGAACGCAATTGTCATTATTGTAGATATCGGACGTTCGGAAGGATAATTTGGATTAGCTTAGTGTTGGAATTAATTTGGCGTAAGAGAAGAGGTATGTGAAGCATTTCAATCTTGTGGCATGAGTTAATTAAAATTCTTAGCGTTATAAGTTTGAAAAGCCCCTTTCTTGTTCCAATTTGGACTTACCTATGCCTTTCTGGGCCGGTTGTTGTCGTGCGTGATATACTATTTATATATACTTTCGAAGTTGGTTGGTTACGGTGGAGTCGGCTAGGTCCACGGGTCGGCATTGCTTAGTTGGTGACATGGTGAGATTGGACCTTTGGTCTGGTGGCTCTAAGCCACATTTACTATAGGATCTGTGAGTACCGGGACGCCGGCTCACACATCCTACATTTGTGATTTGTGTTGGAGACTTTCAGGATTTAAACTACCTGGTGTGATGATATGGTAAAGCGCGAGTGTGGAGGTTGCCATCATTTCGGTCCGTTAGGCATCAGTGTGGTATTTTGAAAAAAATTACAGAAATATTCCTTTGACATTTTTGAGAATAAATAAAGGTATTTGTTAATATTTGCATAAAAGTTCGACTCCTATACTTATGCTCAATTTGTTACTTTTATATATATAAATCTATTAAGTTCTAGGTTAATATTTGCATAAAAGTTCGACTCCTATACTTATGCTCAATTTGTTACTTTTATATATATACATCCGTGTCCTCTGCTTTGCCTATTCGATACGTACTTCATACTGACCCCCTTTCTTCGGGGGCTGCATTTCATGCCCACAGGTACAGACGCACAGAGTAGCAGGCACCAGCTTAGAACCCCGATTGCAGTTTGAAGAGCTTCATTGCTTTGGAGCCATTTTTGGTATATTTGTTACTCCATTACTTTGTATTATTTCTACTTTTGGGTATGACGGGGGCCCTGTCCCGTCTTATGAGTCTGTATGTTCGTATTAGAGGTCTGTGGACATCTTGTGAGTATGGGTTATGTTAGAAAGTTTGTGTATTATGTATATATGTTGAGTATGTAAGACATACCTATCAGTCTGGATACTATGTAAATATGCTGTGTTTGTTGGGCGGTTTAACCGCAGCAGTGACCTTGTCGACCCGCAAATATTTCTATATCTATTTGTATGTTTGAACTGTATGCTGGGAATCTTCTGTTTGCAGGTGGGTAGTCGGTAAAACAGAGGAAACTCTGCCAAAATTTCTATAAATGAATAGTGATTATAATCTGAGTCTGGCTTGATAATGTTGTCTGGGTGCCCCAATCGAGTACCAGTCATGGCCTATAGGTTGGGTCATGACAGAAATGGTATCAGAGCAGTCTGTCCTTGGAGTGTCTACAGACCGTATCCAGTAAAGTCTTATTTATCGGTGTGTCGTGCACCACATCTATAAACAGGAGGCTACAGGATACTTAGGATGTTACTCTTTGTTTGATTTTAGATCGTGCGTTTGAGCGATGTTAGTAGGGTGATTCCTGCCTTTTTTGCTAAAAGTGCTTTTGATTTTAGATTTACCGTCGAGAAAGTCGACAGTTGCCTGGAGGAGCAGGTTATGCAGCTATGTTGTTGGTTACAAATGCGGAGAAGGGATGTATTTCTAGGTATGGTTTAAGGACAGGTGTTTGTAATGTGGTGGCTATACAACTGAGTTCAATTATGGTGCAAATCCTGGTAATATACATTCCATATCTGGTATGCCTATGAGTCAGTCGGTTATAGTCATTCCTTGTTCTTGTGTCCTGCCGATGTCAGTGGAGTCAATTGGATTTGCTTTAAATTTCTTGGATTTAAGATTTTGGTTTGTGAAGTAGGTCCATGAAACTAGGTTTGTTAGAAAGAAATGCGATTGGTGGTGTTGATGGAACCTGTACCAAAGTCAAGAAAGTGCCAAGTTAAGAAATCGTGGGAAAGAGTTAATGTATAGTCCTTTCCTGGATTCTAAATTCTCTATCCAAGAGTAGCATTTGCTACTTGTGCATAGTAAGTGTGGGATGAGCTAAAATAAAGATTTGATAGGGTTGATGGACCCAGGGCAATCAACTTATGTAGAGAAATTGTCTTATTTCAATAAGGGATGGATTTTCATTTCAGACTATTATACAAAGCTGAAATATTTTGAGAGGACTCTAAAGTTGTAGTACCCCCTCTGATGTGTGATAATGAAAATAAATAAATAAATCCTTAAAGAAGTTGTGTGTATTAGTAGGACAATCTTTTGGTAGAAACATTGGTGTTTGCTACTCCATGAGTTAGTGATCATATTTAAATGCTGCAGGAACGTAAAGTGTTCTCCTTATTTGATATCACCTCTGATTTATCAAAATATTAGGAACTTTGGTCGGGGAAAGTGCAATTTTTTTTCTTTTTTCCTACTGAAACTTTGCAGCTAGTACTGTTAATTTAAAGGTCAATACACCCTTGTTACTTATTTTACTCCAAATGTAAACCAACCTTACTCTATGATTGTTGTAAATCAGGTAGCGGTTCAAGTAAGGGAATGAATTCTATGGTTATAACTAGTTGGGGACTTAAATCAAACAAGTTTCAGGAAGTTGGTTGAGAATGAACCCTACATATATAGGATAGTTAATACGAAGCAAAGTGGTGCTGAATACAATTTTTCTGCAGTTTATGGTTTACACACCATCAGTATTAGGATTCCTCTATGAATAGACTTGAAATAACTGCACAGAAACATCCGAGACCCATGACTTATCGTGGGTAATTTCAATGCAATATTGTCACAAGATGATGGACCCATTAGTAAGTCTAGTTCAAGCTATAGAAATAAGAGACTTTACTAATTCACTTACTGCATGTAGTATGACGGAATTGTAAACAGGAGGACGGAATAAGTACATTAGTCCTGTTGCAGATAATAATTGCCAAATATGTTCGTTGGCAAAGTAACTTATATTACAACCATTAAGCACTTCTAGATTTGACTTTCCTTTTCATCTTATCCATATGGAATTGTGGAGCCCTTATAAAGTACCAACTTATGATAAAAGTTACTATTTCACTATGGTAGATGGTCATTTCAGATTTACTTGGGTTTATTTTGGCGATTAAAGTTTAAGGTAGTTGCCATGCTTAAAAATATCCGTTTATGGTGAGAAATTAGTTTGAAGAGAGGGTCAAGGTGTTAAGATTTGACAATAGGAGTGAGTGTTCAATTCAACTAGCAAGGAACTAGTGGCATCTTTGGGAGTGATACGTCAGAGTAGTTATATATATATATATATATATATATATACACATACATATATTTATATATTCCTCGGCAGAAACATACCGGAAAGAAATCGGAGGCAGATCCAAAATATGACTAGAACCTTGAGGTACCAAGCATTGATTCTTTTTAGATATTTGGGAAAGGATATCAAAGTTGTTGTTTATGTGATGAGCAGATTACCTTCTATAGTAATAGGAGGAAGTATATCATGTGAATTGTCTTACCAGGCAAGGCTATCACTTGGTCATATAGGAGTAATAAGTTGTATTTGTTATGCCATCAATCCACAGGTTTGGACCAAGAGCAAAAGCTGCCATGTTCCCTGAGTTATCCCTAAATTATCAAAAGATCAAAAGAGGTATACACTTCTTAACATAACCCCCTAGACACATATTTGTTAAGTAGGGATGTTGTGTTTAGAGGAAATGTACCTCCTTTACACTATTCCTCTCTACTACCTATTTTGAGTAATAATACAAATGATGACATTCTATCTTATAAAATACCTTCTTCACCCTCAGATCTATAATACCAGATGGAATCAGAATTTATGTATTGCATCAGGACGTATTACAAGTTGCCTATAATGATCCTATTGATTAATCTACCACAAGTACGAGCTATAGCAAAGACTAGTAGAAGTACAACTGTACAAGACTTTAGGAAGGACATCTAGACAACCCTTTATAGATGAAGGATTATGTTGGGAAGTCAAAGTCCAAAACAAATTGCACACCAACCTATATCCATTGTCTGACTGTCTATCATATTTTAGGACTAGTGCTAAGTATCAAGCTCTTCCCTTAAAATTCTTCTCTTTAGTTGAACCACAGGTCTTCAAGGAAGTTGCTGTAGATGCGAAATGGATTGAAGCCATAAAGCTAGAGATTAAAGCCCAATAGGTGAGGGCGTGTCGACCTATTCTTTGGTGTAGGTTCTCAGATGTTTGGCATGCCAGTCATAAGCTGGGTTTTGTTTCCCAGTGTAGCAATGAATCTGATAATAATAATAATAAATGTATATATAGTTATGAAATGCGTCATTCCCCTCTTCTCTCTTTAGTTGGTTATGTGATGGTGGCTTTTTTACTAAAGAAGTCACTTACTAGTAACTCCATATGCGTTCCTCTTAAGATCATCTAACTCATGAGAAGTAAATATGAAAATAAGAAAGAACTAGTATGGATCGTAGAATTCTTATGTTAATGAAGATGTTGTGGCCTATAATTGCTCGCATGTTTTGGTGATCATGCTATTGATAAGAGACAACTCTATGATAAATTTGCTTAACAAGTCTCAAGGCAATGAAATATAAAGCTAGTAGAAGCATGGATTAGAGATGGATTCTCGCTAGTAATCATGATTATCCCTCGGTTACAAAGGAGAAAGATGTAAATACTGACATAATATTGATGTATGTAGATGCTTTGCCGACCACAGGAAAGTTGCAAGTAAATGATCATTAATGTAAA
This sequence comes from Solanum virginianum, assembly GCA_000787875.1. Taxonomy (NCBI): domain Eukaryota; kingdom Viridiplantae; phylum Streptophyta; class Magnoliopsida; order Solanales; family Solanaceae; genus Solanum; species Solanum virginianum. The sequence goes on from DF365736.1 coordinate 20,951, forward strand.
GAAGCACTACACAGACGACTCAAAATGCAGGACTTAGGAGATCTCAGATATTTCTTGGGAATAGAATTGATGAGATCAAATCTGGAATATTGTTGAATCAGAGGATGTATATACTAGAACGAGTTTCAGAAATGGAGTTGAGTGAAGCAAAGCCTTCGGTTACACCTTTAGAGACTAATGCAGGATTAACAAGTACAGAAGTTTATGAAGTGACAGGAAGACAAATGATGCCTTATTTTTAGATGTTGGTGTTAAGCAAAGACCGATAAGAAAGCTACTGTACTTAACCAAAATAAACCAGATGTCAATTATACAGGGCAAGTTTTGAACCAATTCATGCTTGAGCCAAAGTAAATTTGTTGGGAGGCAGGATTAAGACTGGTTAAATGTATTAAAAGGGTATTAAGGACAAGAAATAGTGCTTAGCAGTAATTCGAGTGTACAATTAAAAAGGTTCTGTGACTTAGACTGGGCCTTTTGCCCAGATGCTAAGAGATCAGTGGTGGATAATGTGGTAAATTAGGAAATCATTCATATCATAGAAATATTTTGGCTAATAGGTGACCTAAAGGAGCTTTATATACTAGTTGATACACTTATGAAGTCACACTATGGCAACAAGGTTAAAATGCAAATAAGTATCGATCCTATCTTCCATAAGAAAGCTATACTTATTGAGATGGATTGTCGATTGGGAGAGAGAGCAGATCATAATTCCAACACCATCTTCTTTTAAGTAAGCGAAGAGTACTAAAGGTATGCAGAGACTCCAGCTTGAAGAGGAGCATTAAAGATGGAAGAGTTAGTTAGAAATTGGTTAAGAATTAGCTGTAATTGGTTTGTTAGGATTGAGGAGTTGACATCCACTTGTGGAGTAAGTTACTCATGAGAATTGTACAAATGTATCTTACATATGAACAAACATTTGGTAAGCTTGTTGGTGGGATGGAAATCACAGCCTCTTAAAGGCTCCCTCTTAAATATGGAAACAACTCATAAGGCTAAGTTAACATTCGAGGAAAAATGTTCTTAAGGGGAGGATGTTAGATCCCATACATTTGTGCATTGGGTCAATTACGAAATTTGGGACAAATGTTACAATTTTTGGAAAATTCGAAACTTAAGTGTCAATTTTAGAAATTTCAGAACAAAGAGATAATATTGTAAAGATAATTATGTGTATAAACTTATATGGGTGTACACACACACACACACATATATATATATATATATCCAAGATCTTTCATGAAATTTTGGACAAGTGTAACTGTTAACAACAAATCTATTAAGTTCTAGAATAAGAAATAAACTTGAGGTGGTCCCATTTATAATTTTGTCACACTCCTATTGGTCCAAGTTTCATGTGGGACCAAGACATTCTAAGGAGCTATCTATATATCTACCACCTATGTGTAAGATAACATACTTCCCCACACTTAGCTTAATTCCAACCAAGAACAAAAAATACTTACCTGGGAAAAAGAAGAGCTCTCGGCTGCTACAGTAACACCCACAAAAAATTCGCAAATTTTGATTTTCTGACAAATTTGACATTTCAAGTCTACTATATTGAGTTCCCCAAGGAACATGGTAGCATTGGTTTGCCAAGAAAACACTTGAAAATTCGGTATGGAAGATTTGAAGTTTTAAGAGGATTGTTAAGGTATGTGACTTTTCTTTGTATTTGAGTTAAATTAAAGCTTGTAAGGGTATTGGGGAGTATTAAAGTGAGAGAAAAACCATGAGAATTGGCTTGTTTAAGTGAATTTTGAGCTTTAGGGGTATGGTTCGAAATTGGGGAAATTGTTGTACATGAAATTAAATTGTTCTATAATCTTATACTTGTATAGAATTGAGTTGAAAATAGTCCTTGGGGGGTGAAAGGAGTATTAAAAATGGTGTATGTACATCCTTGAAAGGTTGGTCGAATTTGGGCCTTTAATTATATCAAATTGTAGCGTTTTAGTGTTAGGGGTTTACGTTGGGCGTTGAAGTATTGTGTTGTGATTCTTGGAGTATATAAAATTGATTGAGTATACTAATTATGTATTTAAAATATATGCTGCCCTGATTTTTAGTTATGGGGTAAGAAGATAAAATGTTGCGCTTTGACATTTTAAGGTTTCGTTTGGCTTGTTGATGAAACGGGGCCAAGATGGAGCCCCAGGATGGCCTAAATTAAGGGGAGATGCTGGCAAAATTTTCATAAAATTAAGGCTAACCTAGGAATTAAAGTTAGAAGGAATTTTCACTAATCATGAATGTAATTGTCATTATTGTAGACATCGGACGTTCGGAAGGATAATTTGGATTAGCTTAGCATTGGAATTAATTCGGCGTAAGAAAAGAGGTATGTGAAGCATTTCTATCTTATGGCATGAGTTAATTCAAATTCTTAGCATTATAAGTTTGAAAAGCCCCTTTCTTGTTCCAATTTGGACTTACCATAGGCCTTTGTTCCCATATATTAATTTAGAAGGAACTAGTTCTACTTTGATTCCTATGTACTCCAAAGTTTGACAAGTTGGTAAGTTCCAAAAGTTTGATAGTTGTAATTTTGAAAGTCTAATAATTTATAATCTTGAAGGTTTAATCATTCATAATTTTGAAAGCTTGATAGTTTGAAATTTTGAAAGTTAATAAGTTGTAAATGGTGGAAAAGTGACAAGTTTGAAGGTTGAGATAATATATGCTATTTTTGGACAAGAACTCTTTATTACTAGTTTCACCGGTTCCTGGGCTGATTGTTGTCGTGTGTGATATACTATTTATATATACTACCAAAGTTGATTGGTTACGGCGAAGTCGGCTCGGCCCAAGGGTCGGCTTCGCTTAGTTGGTGACATGGTGCGATTGGGCCTTTGGTCTGGTGGCTCTAAGCCAAATTTACTATAGGATCTGTGAGTACTGTGACGCCGGCTAACACATCCTACATTTGTGATTTGTGTTGGAGACTTTCGAGATTTAAACTACCTGGTGTGATACTGTGGTATGTCGCGAGTATGGAGGTCGCCATCATTTTGGTCCGTTAGGCATCAGTGTGGTATTTTGAAAAAAATTATAGAAATATTCCTTTGACATTTTTTAGAACAACTAAAGGTATTTGTTAATGTTTGCATAAAAGTTCGACTCCTCTACTTATGCTCAATTTGTTACGTTTATATATATACATCCATGTCCCCTGCTTTATATATTCGGTACGTACTTCGTACTGACCACCTTTCTTCGGGGGCTCCATTATTTTGTATTATTTCTACTTTTGGGTATGACAGGGGCCCTGTCCTGTCTTATGAGTATGTATGTTCGTATTAGAGGTCTGTGGACATCCTGTGAGTATGGGTCATGTTAGAAAGTTTGTGTATTATGTATGTATGTTGAGTATGTGAGACATACCTGTCAGTCTGGATACTATGTAAATATGTTTTGTTTATTGGGCGGTTTAACCGCAGCGGTGACCTTGTCGGCCCGCGAATATATCTATGTCTGTTTGTATGTTTGAACTGTATGCTGGGAATCTTCTATTTGCAGGTGGGTAATCGGTAAAACTTAGGAAATTCTACCAAAATTTCTATAAATAAATAGTCATTATAATCTGAGTCTAGCTTGATAATATTGTCTGGGTGCCCCAATCTGGTACCAGTCACGGCCCATAGGTTGGGTCGTGACAATAGGGATTGATTCTAAAGCCTTAATTGAGAATGTTGGTAGAGATAGTGAACGTGAATGTGAGAATGATGATAAGTTGATAGTATTTGATGGTCCTTGAGTTTTCATAAATAAACTCTAATGATTTATCTATTCGATTGTTCCCTAATAATTGTTCTAAGCCTTGATCTATTGATTGAGATGTTGATTGATGAGATGATGAGATTCTCTATGAGACTGATTGAATGATGAGTGCCTCCATAAGGCTGAATTGAGATTATTTGATTGGGATAGTTTGATTAGTTTGATTGGATGGATTATTTTATGAGCATTGAGTCATGGGAGGAGTATTGAGCACTGAAAGAGTAAAGGTTACCCCAACTTACACTCTGGATTATTTTATGAGCATTGAGTCATGGGAGGAGTATTGAGCACTGAAAGAGTAAAGGTTAACCCAACTTACACTCGTCAAACTATGTAGCCAAGCGTAGGTGAGGACTTGAACCATCACATTACATTGTGGTTCCCTCTTGATAAAGTCCCCAAAAAATAGAGGACTTGTTTGATTGGTTGGTGGTCCCTTGTGGATTCAATTTGTTCCCTACCTGAAAAGTACGAAATAGCAGTGGCAACATCAATGGGATTGTTGTACAATCACTGGCTCATGAGTGATTGTTGTTGGATAAGAGAAACTCCCAGAAAGTTCTTACCTTGAGTACTCTAAGTCGAGATGAGATGAGTTGAGTTGAGTTCTTTTGAGATAAGTCATCATTTGGTTGATGAGGTTTCATTGGTTGATGGGTCACTTGTCTACTCTTTATTCTTTCTTTAGGAAGACATTTGACATGTTAATTGTTTTGGTTTTGGTTTAGCTATTTTACATATCATATTATTTTACCTGTTTTGGTTTCATTCAGCTATTTTATATACCGTATATTCCACATACTAATGTCACTCGGTGCTGCATCATCTCATGATGTAGATACAAGGATTAGAGATTATCAATAGGCACATCATTGAGGATCTGAGACATTCAGCTGATTGGTGAGCCTCCCCTACTTTGGAGGATTCATTGTATTTATTTCATCTTGTTCTAAAGTCAGAATTTTAGAGTAACTTTACTATTTCTTGAATTGAAGTAGCCATGGGTCTGTCATTTGCACCGATTAGTAGTGATAAAGGCTTCATAAACTAGATTCCAATATTGATTGTTAAGATTGTGAGCTAGTTCTTTCTACTAGTCTTTATATATTTGATATACCATTGAGACTAGACAATGAGATGTGTCCATTTACTTTTATCTTGTCTTTCGTTAATTAGTAGAGTTTATTTATGGAATAAATATGACGAGGCCAAGTGGTTCACTCGGGGACTAGCAATAGTCTTTCAGTGCCAGTTACGTCGAAGGTACCCTCTCGGGGCATGACAATAAATCAGGAGATGAATAACTCCTCTTGGTGACTTGCGAAAGGAAAATTTTCAGAACCTAAAGATATTTTGAACATTAGAATTTGCTGGATGGGAGAATGGAAGAAGAAGACGCAGGGTTTAGAAGGTGACAAAATATGAAAGAGAAAGACACTAATTTAAAGAAAGAGATGAATGAACAAATGAATAAAATAAAATTTTTTAAAATTAGCAGGACAAATATTGAAATAAGTCTGCCGAAAAATTTTATTTTCATTTGTAAGTTTGCTTTTACCAAAGTCACTGCAAATCAGAAAAATGTGTATATGAAAATAGAAAATATTGAAGTAGCATTATTTTCTTATTGAAAAAGAAAATCAAATTTCACCCATATTTGTGATTTTAAATGTAGATCAATGTATACAAAGTAAAAAACAAATTGGAACAAGCATGCAAAAAAAAATTAATTGCCATTTTGAGTGTTTTTAATACAAACATATTTTTTAGACATTAATGAGACAAAACATTGATAAAAAAAAGTTACATACATGTTTAGAAAAATCAATTTCACTTTTTTTCTACTTACAAAAAATTTGATGTTTCTTCAAAGAGGAAAAATGTTCTCCACTTTTGCTAGAACCCGTACAACCGTGTTTTGGTACCATGGCTAACATTTGTGGTCGCTAGTGTCATTTTCAGGGTGGTTGACACGTAAGTGCACTTTTTGAAGAAT